>PVIJ01005482.1:0-103156 GCA_004024925.1 Scalopus aquaticus
GCCCAGGCTGCTATCAGTAGCCCCAGAGGACAGGTCCTACTCAGCCCCTATTCTCTGGAATTTGTTTTCCCCTGAGCCTCGCTCGCAGTCCTTGTAGCCCACCGCAGTCAGGCGCAGGTGTGGGGGTTGCAAAAAGCTGCCCCTGTTCCCTGAGGCCCAGGGCAGGGAGCAGGGGCTGTGAAATCCAGCCCCAGGGACCGGCTGGGTGCCTGCCCCAATCCTTCACAGGACGTGACTGAAACCCTACACACAAAACTGGAACCAACTCTTCATTAGCAGAACCCACTTCCACTTGGGTTTTTTCCTGCCTCTATAATTTTTTGGTGAGTGTGACCAGGCTGGTATTTTTTATTTCTTTGTTTCTGTTTTAATAGCTGTGAGCCAGCCAGAGTAGACTTCATATTAGCTATGTATGTGACCTCTCATCTCCCTCATCCCTTTGCCCTTGCTGCTTGGGGTACAGGGATAAGCCTGGCTCCGCAGTGTCAACCAGACCTAGGTTTCCACTGCAGTGCTTCCACTTTTGGGTTGGGGGGCTTGGAGCAAGCCCCTTGAAGCTGAACCCCAGACTCCTGCTCTATGGGTGGGTCCTAAGTCCTTCCCGGCCGATGTGAAGTACCTGGGAGCTCAGTGTCCTGGGCTCCACGGAGTGAGCTAGTTCTTCCCACTCCCGGAATTGATCCACACCAGGCCAACCTGTGCGTGAGCCTGCTCTCTCTGCCACCCCCTCTCCCAGACCCCCAGTCCTCCTTCTCCCTGACCTTGGGTGTCTCCCACCTTTGCAGATTCTGTGCTGAGTTCTCCCTCCAGGAGCCCCTGTCCATATTGGTTGTGCAAACCTGATTGCTAGTTGCCTCAGCCCCACACACCAAGGAATTAGGCGGCCTTTCCATGTCACCTTCTTGCTGAGTGGCTTGGACAAGTTCCTGCCCCCACCCCCACCCCCAGGCCTCAGTATCCCCTCCTCTCCTAGGAAGGAGTTTAAGTCACTTTGGGCAGCATTAGAAACTCAGTTTCCTTGGCCCTTGTCCAGGACTGACTCCAAGGCTCTACCCTGCAGCCAAATGGAGCCAGGCACAAAGGCTTGGACCCCCAGCCTCTGCTGCTCCTGCAGGGCCCTGTGAGAGGGCTGTGAGCAGCTCCGCCATGATAGACAGAAGGTGCCTCTGCAGCCCGGGGTCAGGTCCAGGCTTCAGCGCTTCCCAACTATGGGCCTGGGCAAGTCACCTCGTGTTTCTGAGCCCTTGCCCCATCTATAAAATGGGGCCATCAACATCTAATGTCACAGTGTCTGGAGAATTTTGTGAGTTAATTCACGAAAAGCCCATGGTCCGTGCTCAGTTCGAGATCATTGAGGCCTGTTTTCCCTCCTCTGAACCTCTGTCTCCCTCTGTCCTTCAGGAAGCCCATCCTGTGCCTGGCTGCCGCACTGCTGCGGGGATGGGAGGGAGCAGGGAGCCCCCAGGGGTCAAGTCCTCATAACTCACATTCAGGGCCCTAGGAGACCTAACATGCTCCTGGCATCTCTTGGCCCCAGGCCCCACCCTCCACTTGCCTCTGACCCCATGACTGTGCTCCAGGCCTCTCCAAAGGTGGAGGGGTGTGACAGAGGCGCACAGATGGCTCCCTCTCCAGGAAGGCCTGTCCTCTGCTTGTCCCTCCACCCACCTTACCTCAAGAATCACCATTTCCAGGAGCCTTGCCCCCTCCTCCCCATCTGGGGACCCTCACCCCTGTGTTTTCTTCCATTCTGTCCTCGCCACTCCGCACAGAGATGGCCTGATCAGGAGTCTGCTGTGCAGCCAGACCGGGCTCAGGGGCATGGCGGGACCTGGCCCGGGCCTGGAGTGGGGGGTTGGGGGAGCGAGGAGGTGAGCTGTCTCTGCCTTTGCGCATGCCCAGTGCCGCTGTTTCTGCCCCAGGGAAGCCCCTGAGGTGACCTGTAGCCTTTGAATCCTGGCATCGGCATTCACTGAAGGCCTGTTCTGTTCTAGTGCCGGCTGGGACCGACAGATGGAGAAAGGGGCACTGCCGTCCGAGCGCTGGCCGCCTGATAGAGTGTGTGGCCCTGGCCCTGTGGCTTCCCTCCTCGGAACCTCCTTGCCTGTGGAGAGGGTAGAGGACCTAAGACCCCTCCCCCTTTCCTTGGGCACATCTGAGCTGTGGTTGGGATCACACATGGCCTCACCAGGCCTGAGCCTTCAGCGAGACCAGAACATCTTCACTGGGCCTCCTGGGCCTCGGGCAGAGCTTCACAGGGGTAGGGACTGAGCAGTGGGCTCACTCTCCCCTCAGTGAAAAGGCCCATCCACCCCTGCATTTGCCCAGCATGTGGGAGTGGCCAAGTGCCTACTCTCACAGGGAGCCCAGCTCGTCTTGGCTTACTCAGAGCCATCCTGGCTTTAAAACCAAAAGTCTCCCGTCACAGGAGATGGGATGCTTGAGCAGGGCCCCGCGCACCACAGACCCCAGCCACTGCTGCCCTCTCCCAGCGTCGCAGCAGGGCTCTCCGCGACTTGTGGCTTCTGCTGCCCGCAAGCGGACTCACAGAACGGTAGGAAAAAGCTATTTCTCCCCACGTTTGTGGGTCTCCGGGAGAAATCGAGCTCCTTGGTAGGTCTGGGAGAGCTGGGACTGAGCGCCCTGCCCGGGGTCCGGTGGAAGACAGGCCCAAGGCCTGCACCTTGTTCGGATTCTGCCTCCAGCAGCTGTGTGATGCTTCTCTGGGCCGCGGCCCCCGGCTCACCCTGCTCATCGCCCCCATGACTGCTGCTGCTATTCGGCGTCTTCCCACACTGCTTGTCTGTTCACATCCCATTCTGGCCTCACTACTCCCAAGAGGAGGAGGCAGCGCTGGGGTCTTTATTCCACACCGAAGAAGCCCAGATATAGCCACTCACCTTGCACAGACGGCTGGTGGTGTTCGGAGCCTTCTCGATGTTGCCTCCAGGCTCCCAGTGTCCCCTGGGGGACGTGCCTGGCAGGCATTGCCAGACCAGTTGTACAGATGGGGGCACTGAGCCCACCGTCCCGCTGCATTCAACTACTTACTGGATGGGGAGACAAATGGGTAGCTGTGCTAAGTGGGGGTCACTGGCTGGCTGGCTCTCTGCTCCCCACTCCCACTTTGTTGATGAATCATCAATAAGGCAAGAGGGAGACAGACAGAAGGGAGAGGAAGACAGAGAGGAGGGGGGAAAGAGAGGACGGGGTAGGGAGGCAGGGGGAGGGGGAGGGGTCCAAGCAGCGTTGCTACTTCCTCTTGTGGTTCTCACAGTCTGTCTGCACTGATTCCTGACAGATGGAGGAAAGGGGAGAGCTGGTGCCAAGAGGCTGTCACCGCAGGCGGGCAGAGTTGGGGGAGGGTGCTTTGTGGCCACTTTTTGTATGGGGAGTGGGCAGCAGCTGGTGGTCTGGCTACTGGGTCTCCTCAGAGCCTGCTCCCCAGGAATGGTGGTTGAGGGAGAGAGTGTGGCTACTGTGCCCTTGTGTTCTTGCCCCCCCATCCAGGCAGAGACAGCCACCCTCCCTCCCTCATTCCCTGTCACCAATAGGGCCCTCCCACCAAGGACGCCTCCTTCCTGGGTGTCAGGGCCAGGCAGGGGCTCTGGGAGCCGGCGCTGAGCTGTGGTCAAAGGGGACCGGGGCAGGGAGAACCTGGGTCTGGGAAGAGCCTTCAAGACCATGGAGCTGCGGGGGGCCTCAGAGCAGGATGGGGCTCAGTCCCTCCCGCATTGAGCTGCTCCAGGTTTTTCCTGTGTTTCTTCACAGCAAGGGGGCTCTTGCTTGTTCTGCAGGCTCTGACACATTTACAGGAGCTGGGCAGAGCTGACCTGGGGCTGGTTTGGCACCTTCAGCATCTTTGCCTTTTAGAGTGTGGAATTGGATCTCCTGTTTTCAGGCTCTCTTTCCCACCCCTACCCCCCTCAGCAGGGAGGAAGGGTCCTGTGAATGCTTTTTGAATGAACGAATGGATCTCCTAATTTGCCCCCCTCCTGAGGCAGAGACTTTACTGCTTTATAAGACAATTCCTGTTTCCAGAAACAAACTCTTTTAATTCTGTCTGGCGAGGCCCTGTGGGTCCCAGATCTGTCACAGGCACCTATGGAGCCCCCGGTCTTGCTGCCTTGGAGCAGCTGCTCCGTAGAAACTGGACACACACCCAAGTCCACCTTGCTCCTCAGTGGGGCTTGACAGGACTGGGTCTCCGCTGCGCTCATCTCTGAGCTGTCAGTAACCACAGCTGTCATTTACCAAGCCCTCACTCGGTGTCAGGAAGAAGCCCAATCCTCACAGCAGCCCTGTAGGGTAGGTACTGCTTTTACCCCTATCTCACAGAAGAGAGAAACGAGGGAGAAGGTAATGAGTGACTGCCCAAGTTCACCTGGCTAGGGGCTGAGCCAGGGGGCCCCGGGGGCTACCCACATCTCCTGGAGCACAGCCATGGGGCAGGGCTTGTGGGTCTTGACAGGGTCACACTCTGGAGGTCCATCTTCCCCTGCCCCAACCCCGCCCTCTCCCCACATTGTTCTTGGCAGATCCTTGACCCCCAGGACTCCCAATTGTGTAGTCCCCACAGCGGGAGACCTGGGCACAGGGGTGCTCCACGTGGAGCCCAGGGGCCAGCCTATCCCATTTGGTAACCTGCAGTGCGTACAGGATGAGGGCTGAGGGCTGAGGGGTCGGGGTCGGTGGGTGGGAGCTGGCCCTCCTTCTTGCTGCCGCTTAATGTAGGCTCTGGTCAGAGGTGTCTTCCACTAGCATGCAGCACAGCCATCATTACCGATAAACGGCAGCGTGTCCGCCCCCTGCCGGGGCCCGGCTGGGCACTCTGGGGGAAGCCCGGAGCAGAAGGAGAAGCGCCCATCCTGAGAGTAGGGATGCATCTTCCATGGCATTTATCCCTCAGGGCCTGACATAGGACGGGTGCTCAGGAGCAGAGTAATAAATTCCTTGTGGCTGAAAACCAGGAACCTGAGCCTCTGCAGTGGGTCACCACCGCCAAAGGGCACGCACCTCCCCTCCTTCATTCGCAGGTTGATTTCACGAGCTTTACTGCCAAGGCCTGGGCCTACCCCACCCTACTGCCTGACCTTTCCCCTCACCTGGCTCTTCCAATGCTTCCAGGGACGCTCCAGTGAGTGTAGTGGGTGCCCGTGGTCCCCTCACCCCTGTTGACTAAGACCTTGTGTGACCTTGGGCAAAACCCCTTCCCTCTCAATACCTTGGTTTCCTCATCTGTACAGTGGGTTAGTAGCTCCTACCTGAGAGGATATTGGGAGGGTACATGAGCACAGTGCATAGTAATCTTTCAGTTGTGTTCTTCTGCCTTTGGGGGGTGTAGAAGAAATGAGCCCCACTGTTCTCCATGGATGACTTCTGACAGTCCTGGCAGGGGGTTTGAGCCTGTCCCTTGGCTGATGAGTTTGATGAGACCCAGAAGTGGTGCAACACGGTCCCTAGTGAGTGGCAGATTCGAACCCTGGTCTCTGGGACCCCGAGGCCCATGCATTTGCCACAGTGCCAGGCAGGGAGGAAGGACTTAACCTGAAGCACCATTGGAACTGGAGTTGCAGAGGCTCCTGTTTCTTGTGCTGATCTCCTGCAAAGCCTCCAGCCAGCAGATCCCAAATCCCTCCTAATCCCAGGAAAGAGGCAGCCCCCGTCACATCTGTCAGCATTTCTGAGAGCCCTCCCTGGGCCTCTCACCTCCCACATGAGCAGGGAGGCAGCAGGCAAAGGCCTGGGCTGTGAGGATGGGGGATTTCCCGACTCCGGTTGAGATCTGTCACAACATTAATGTTAATTAAGCCTCGTTAATTCAGCCCTCTGCTTACGCAGAGCTCCTGACAGCAAATTACTCATAAGTGAGGCGGTAAATTTATTGCTGCGTTTTCCCAAACACTCAGCTGCAAAGAACGTGCCCCTGGGAAAGGCAGAGGAAAGGCCTGGAGGGGGAGCCTGAACCAGGGTGGGGGGCTTGGTGGCCCAGGAACCTGGGAGTGCTAGTGCTGATAGGCTCTGGTCAGGGCAGGCTGCCTGGAGATGCGTGGGCTCCCCCACGGGAGGCACGGGAGCAGGAGGGCAGAAGCGCTGCCAGCCCCTCTGGCCTGGCCTGTGGTCTCTCCCACTCATCCATCTCATCCGGCAGCCGCAGTGGCTGTGCTTTGTTTCCTCCCACAATGCCTTGTGCACACATGGTGGGGCCCATAGAGGGTGAGTGTGGATCAGGATGTGAGCCCCACAGCCCACCTTGGGGCTTTACCTTGCTCTGCGGGGTCTCTGACTGCTAAGGTGTGTGGGCAGGGCCAGCAATCCTGCCAGGGGCCCTGTCCTGGGTCATGGGTACTCTTGGCCCATGTTTGGGGGCCCCTTGCTAGGCTAGGTATCAACCCTTGGATGGGGGCAAAGCCTCTCCCCCCACATCCCCTCCCCCAGTCCTGCTTCCCTCCTTGGCCTCAGGCTGGGCCATGTCTGGATGTTTGGAACAAACCCAGGCTCTGGGTACCTAGATTTTTTTTTTTAATTAATTAGAGCATTAAATGGTCGCCCTCTGGGAGAATCCCACCATCTGGCTGTCACAGGAGAGGCAGGAAAATCTATGCATATCTGTCAATAGCATGTGAGCATTGTGTGAAGCCACCTGTGCATGTGGGGGTGTGGTCCATGTGCTGCAGCGTGGGCACAGCATGGCCTGTGTGCCTGAGTGTGTTCAGCATGTGCACACCTCAGTGTGCCGGGGGCAGTGTGCCTCTGTCGGTGTGCGTGCCCACCTGCATGTACGTGTGCTGTGAGTGGGGGCAATAGGCTGCCCGTCCCCCTGAACACACTTCTGTGTACAGACTGGCTTTCTGGTGCAGTGACACAGGCTGGGCTGTGTGCAGAGAGCGGGGGCCTCTCCCCCGTCCTGGCTGAGGTGATGGGCATAGGCTGCAGGGCCGAGTGTAGCTGGCACAGGAGGGTCTAGCACGTACATAGTTGACCTGTATGGGGTGGGAGGGCTGGGATTCTAGCCCTCGCACAGATTGAGAAACCCAAGCCCAAGCAGGGCCCACCGGTGCAGGGGCCAGGACTGGAGCCCAGGCTCCCTGTGTAGTCTTTTTTCTGCCCCGTGGCCCGTCTCCCTGGCCAGCGCCTTGTGCTTTTAGCGTCTTTTATGCTTTTGGATTTTCATGGCGGCTTGGAGAGGTTTTGAGTGGGAACCCACGCCATTTCTTGGGTTGCTCAGGGGGCAAGGTGAGGGCTGGTACTGCAGATCTTGTGTTCTCATTTCATGGAGGAGGCAGCTGGGCTGCTGGCCCGGCCCAGAGGGGTGCTACCGGGGGAGAACACGGGGTGGATGGTCCACTGACTTGCTGTGACTGCGCCTACCCTGCCCTCTCATGGGGTGGTTGTAAGAACAGAAGAGGTATAAGCAAAGGGCTTTGAAAACCTCAAGCTGCATGGCAGAGATGAGGGCCTGGCTCAGCAGCAGCTGTCTCTTCTCGTAGGGCCTTGTGTCCCTGCGGCTCCCTGAGGAGCAGACCAGGAGATGGGTCTCTGAGAACAGTCTGAGCCCTCCCTGGCCTTGCAGGCAGAACCTGTCTGCGCGTGCCTGGATGGTGGCACTGCCCTCCAGCTCTAGCCTCCTTGTGGGCTTGTGGTGATCAGTTAGAGCAGGGATGGGGCTCAGAGAATACTTGGACGCACCCCTCCTTCAACAGACTATGACACAGGCCCAGAAAGGGTGAGTGGCTTGCTCAGGGCTATACAGCAGCTCAGGGAAACAGCTGGGACCAGAGCTCAGGCCTCCTGGTCCCCGACTCTGGTCTTTGTTGTTGCACTGCTGTGTCTTTGAAAAAGAAGAAGAGGGGCTCAAGAGGTGGTTCAAACCTAGGGAGGTGAATGTGGGGTACCAACCAACTGGTGAAAACTGGGAATCACTGAAACCCCTGATCTTTGTGCATGAATGAAGGAATTTTAGAGCAAATTGTTTTAATGGTTACTGTTTTCACTGTGCATGCAGTACTGGGTGGTAAATGAGGTTTATATCATGGGATGTAAATTCTGTGCAGATAGGAAAGACCCAGGCCTCAGCATTGCCTGCATCTGTTCATTCTGTCATCACACAATCCTCAAGCGTTTCTCCCTCCTGCCCCCCTCACCTTCCCTCCCAGTCTGGTAGGATAGTTGAGTGACAGCAACACAAGGTGGTGAGGCTGTGGCCTGGATCCCACCTAGTTCCCATGTGGGTCATGGAAGATCTCCCAACAGAATTGGGGGAATGGGTCCTCCACCCCTAACTCCCAAAGACTGAGGAAGATGTAGCCATCTCAGCAGACGCCCTGGCCTTCCCTGCCTTGCATCAGCTCAACTTTGGACAGGCTCACCATTCACCCGGAAATGGGTGCTTGGGCACCTTCCAGCTTCCACCTCCCCTCCCCCCCCCGCCCCTGCAAGCTCTCCATGATCTGGGCCCACAGGGCAGAGGAGAGCCCCCCTGTAGGACCCTTGGCTCTCTGTGGGGCTCAGGAGAGACCAGGGTGGGGCAGGGGTGGAGGTGGTGGGGACCTCTGGTAGATGGACCTGCTGGTGACCTCCACTCACTGCCTAGACATCTGGGTGGGCCAGTCTTTGCTCTGCCCTGCTCTCAGACACTCCACCACTGAAATAGCCTGTCCCGTGAGCCCAGCTGGCTGCCCTCGACAACTCTATCAGGACCTTGTTCTGCAGGCACCAGCCCTTTAGACGTGGAGAGGCCAAGTTAAAGAAGGTGGCCCAGGAAGAGGGAAGATGGAGGCCAGGCCTCCTGATACCCTTTAAGAATTGTAACACAATCTTAAGGACTTACTATATACAAAGCCTGCAGGCGGGGGAGCAACTGAGAAAAGTGGAGAAACTTCCAAGTTGCATGTTTCTAAGGGCTAGGCCCAGGCACTGATGAACCCCATCTCAAGACCCGCTGTGCTACAACACAGGACTCATCACCACAGTGTTTGAAGAAAACTCAGGCTCCGAAAGGTCAAGTAACTTGCCTGAAGTCACACAGCTAGTAAGGGCAAAGCCAGGATTTGAGCCCCTGGTTTCCAAACCAGCTGTTGGTGGGAGGAGGTTCTACAATGGGCAACAGACTAGAATCTTCCAAACCTCTGTGCTAAGAGAAAATGTCCCCTTGAAGAAAAAGACCAAGTGGGTGGGATTGTCATGGAACAGCAGACAGCATGTTTCGGAAGTGGCTTCCCTGTCAGCCAGGCAGTGATAGGACCCCCATCTTGGGGGACCCAAGATGATTCAGGGGCCCAGAGATTGGGAGCATGTCTAAGGGGTACTGCAAGTGGCAGGGGTGGCCAAGGTCTGGGCCAGGATGCCAGTGGGGATGTGAGGATCTGCTGGACACGACCCCACTCCCTCCTTCTGCTCACCTCCCGCAGCCATATCCATCTCCTTCTGCCCAGCTCTGGCCCAGAGGCCTTATCGCTGTCCTGCTGGGCCCCTGGCTGGAGGCACTGATCTGTGGCCCGTGGCCATCAGCTTTGCCCCTGATAGCTGCCCCATGGCTGGCCTCAGAGAGCTGGGTGGTCTCAGCCAGACCTCTGAGTACCAGCCCACAGGACCAACACCCTGAGACAGGAACCCCTGAAAGCCTTACCTAACTGCAGGGCTTGCCAGCACACAGCAGGGCACCTGGAATGCTGGAAGCCCCCCATTTGCTTCTTTTGGCTTCCAGCAGCAGATAGCTGGGGTTTGCAGTTAGAGCTGGGGTCATCAGAAGCTGGCCCTCCCAGACTCCCTTCCAGAACAGAGGACGAAGGGTGCCTGGGCAAAGGCGGGTGCAACAGCCCTTGCACCAAGCTCTCCTGGAAGTGGGTCCGGGCACCCCCATGCCCTGAGCACTTGCCAGGCGGTCCAGTGGCAACGCGTGGATCAGCCTTTCCTCCCCCACTCTGGCCTAGCTGTCTCCCAGGAAACGGGGAATTTTCCCTCATTCCCATCATTAGGGTGCCAGGGCAAACAAACAGCCTAATCCAGATGAGCCCTGGGCCATAGTCACATTCTCTTTGGGGGTTTTCTCTTTATTTCTAGCAATTTTGAGAAGCCTGAAGTAATTGGTATTCCACACAGGTTGATAGAACTGCTGCCTCCTCAGTATTATGCCTTAATTTTCTTTATCGCATAGCAAGTTGGAATTAATCGCCCCTCTCCTTCCCTTTTCCCACCGAAACCCATTACCAGCCTGTCTGCTGGTTAAAGTCATTCTGTGGCAGCTCTTGGCTCCTTTCCACTTCCCTAGGAATCTTTCCGACCAGAGCCAAAGAACAAGGAGGGGTGAAAAATCCATTTGTACGAAGTGGGGATCTCCTGTTGAGAACTTATTTCCCTCCCTGTTCAAGAGGAAGGAACGTGTCCAGCCTCCAGCCGGCACAGCTGACCGAGTCCCCTGTTGCTGAGAGCATTCAAGGAGGCGGAATGACCATATGTCAGCGGTGGGAACAGAGGCCGAGGCGCGGGTGGGGGAAGGGCAGGCCTTTGGCAATCCTGGCACCTGGGTTAGGTTCCGTGATTTGAAGCTTCTAGGGTTCTATTCTGCATCTGTGAATTTAAGATGCTCACCATGATTTTAAACTTGAAAAGATCTGTGAGTCCATCGTCCTAACATCGGACCGTTTGGGTCTAAGTACTTTTATACTGTGTTTTAAGATGCTAAGATCCTCTCCTGGGATTTAGAGATTCAGTTCTGGGATTCTCAGGCTACTTTGTGATTCTGTGAGTCGCTTACCCTGCGGTTCCATCCCATGGCTGGGTGTTGGGAGTGTAATTGCGCGGCAGAGGCTGCCTTGGGAGGCTGTTCCTGGCCTTTTCTGGCTTCAGTTTCCTCATTTATGAAATATGAGGGTCGTATGAGACGACTCTAGGGCCTGACTGCCTGGTCTGTTGGGCCGAATGCCTGTGGCTCCTTCTCAACCTCTTCCCCACCGCAGCCCCCCAGTGCCCCGTCTGCCCTGGCCACCCTCTAGCACCTCAGGGGACTCAAAAACGTTCCCCATCTGAGCGAAGCCCCTTGTCCATTTGCCTTCAGCCCTCTCCCGTGCTAACAGGCAGGCAGCCCAGCTCTCCTCCACAGTTCCGGCGAGAAAGCCGGAGGGGGTGATGGTAAGAAATACACCCATCATCACCAAGAACTCCCTCACCTTTGCAGGCTGTACAGTTCACCTTGTAGTTTCAATATCTAAAGTCTCTGAGGGGTGTAGTTATTATCAGCCCCACGTCATAGGGGAGAAAACAGACTCAGAGATGAAGACCCTGATGAGTCATACTGGTGGTCCCAGGATCCTAGTTGCTCGCTGTTGGCACAGCTGCAGGCTGTTGGTCAGTGTGATGAGGGAGAGTAGGTGGGAAGGGGGGGTCACGGGGTAGTTTCTCCCCAAAGTTATGCTCATACTTCCTGCTAGAACCAACCTCTGGGATATTAAAGCTCTTCAGAGAATAGACTGTTTTCCTTCCCAATGCACCAAGATGCCAATGAGGCCACTTTTCCATCTGCACTAGAATCTGCCTTTTCCTTCTGAATCAAACAAGATTTCTCAGGGCTTTTGTATACCCCACTCCTCCCCCTAACCCCTCCCTCTAAACCCTCCCTGCCTGCTGCAGGCCAAAAGCACCCCTTTTTTTGAGGCCTGTAGCACGAGCAAGGCCTGGAGCAGGTTTCCTATGATCCATGCAGATGGGTAAAGGAGGCGTTCTGGAGCCCTCTGTGGCTTTTTCGGGCTTTTCATGATCTTTCTACACCATTTGTAGTGAGGCAATCAGGCGCAGGGCAGGCAGAAGGGGGGCCAGAAGGCTGGCAGGCCTCTGAGCCCCCAACGAAACAGCGAAAGCCCCTCTGCCGCACGGTCTTCTGCTGCCTCCCTTATATGCTCAGTCTCTCAGCTCAGGTGCGCCCACTCACACGCCCACGCCACACCAAGTACTGCGTCAGGCGCGAGGCGCGCGTGTAAGACCACAGGTGTCCATCATTGATGCTAATGGAGGGAGGGCGGAAAAAAGCTGATCACTTCCATTTACCCTATAAGGTCCTACCTAACGACTCCCAGCTCTACCCTCCTCCCCTTCAGTAGCCCTCACTTGCAGAGAGTGGAGGCACTGGTGAGGGTTTGGACACCCCAAGTTCAGGGTCCTTCTTTCAGCTGGAGGACTGAAGCCCAGAGAAAGGAACTAAACATCTCCGCGCACGCGCGCGCACACACACACACACACACACACACACACACACACACAACCTCTCTGCCCTTGTTTCTAATCAGGATTATTTTATCTTATTCTGGGCGTAGCCATAGTATCTGTGACCTTTGTCACCTCAGCTCAGCTGTAAACTGTCAGGGAAGTCCCACCCTCATTTTCTTCTTTCCTCATAGATACCTAGGTTCTGGTCCTGCCTCCAGCTCTGTGACCTTGGATGGCCCATTGCCTTTTAAAAGAGCTTTGCTTCCTCATCTCTCAAATTGTGATACCTGCCCCCTACCTTTGGCCCACCGCAGAGAGGCCATGAAGAGCAAGGCCAAGGGGCCGGAGTCGGAGTCCCGAGCATGTCACTCAGTGCCGTGTCCGTTCAGGACATGGGCCCTGTTCTGCCAGATTTAACTTTGGGCTCTGCTGCGTTTCCCAATCAGTTTTTGTGTCCCCCACAGCCGGAGGCCCACCACCTCTGAGCTGCCTCTTCTCTGTAGCCCTTGCTTCCCTCTCCCCAGGGAGCACTTACCCTGAGCTGTACGTGCTCTGCTGTCCTCACTGGGCAGCACACCCGCCGCCCCTCCTGGAAGCCGGTGCTCACGACATCCGCTCTCAGATGCCCGCACACCTGGAGTGCCCGAGCACAGAGCGAAGTCCAGCCCCAGGAGATAGATTTCCCGATAACGGGGTGTCACTGCCCATTTGTCACCAGGATGGCCCAGTGGGGCTCCTCTCTTGTCTCCTACCAGCCTAATTGGTGAAAGCATTTGCATTTTCCGCTTAGCCCAGGCTGCTTCCCAGGGTGTTCAGCCACTGCCAGCAGGAGAGGGTGCTGCATGGACCTTAGCACAGGGCCCAGGGCCCTGACTGTCCGTGGGTGGGAGGGCTTCTAGCCCCTCCCCCGACAGGTGGAGCCATCACTCTGTCCTTCACTGCCTCATGCCAATGGCTGCTGGGCAGAAACGACTGATTACCAGACTCTTCGCCCTAAGGTGGTGTGGCCCTCTGGCCTGGCTTCGCTGCTGGCTGCAGAATTCTGCCCTGGGAGCCAGCAGAGGTGGAGGCAGCAAAGCCCAGAGAGGCCTGTCCAAAGTCATCCAGTGTCCTAGTGGCAGAGCAGGGCTGGAATGAGGGCTGGAGCCTCTTTCTCTACTGCAGAAGCGAAAGAGCTGCTCCTCGCATTGGGGCTGGTGGTAGGTGGGCCTGAACGGTTCTGGACTCCTTGGCAGTTTCTGAGGTCTGCTTGAGGGTGGCAGAGTCATTGACCCCCCAGCTCATGTGGCCTGGCTAAGGGTGGACAGGAAAGCCCCCTGGTCAGAGGAGGCTGAGTCCCACTGGGGCCAGCTGGGCATTCCCCGGCCAAGTGGAGGGGCAGTGTGAGGCTGGGAGCCAGGCAGACCTCTGGCTCGACACTGAAGAGGGTTTTCTGGTCAGGCCTCCTGTCTTCTGGAGGTTTCTACTGTGAGGACAGCACATTTCCCTGTAGCTGTTTCCTTCTGCCAAGTCCAGGGTGGGACTGGCCTGAGTTTAGGGGACGGGCAGGGCTCCGCGCTCCCTGCCTGCTCCCCTAAGCAGCACCCCCTGTGCTAAGCTTGGTCATTTTGCAGGCGCCAACTGGAGACCCTCTCTGCTGACCCACACCCATTTTCCCCCCACCCGACAGCTGTCTCTGGCTCAATACCTCCTGTGACCACAAATCACTATGACAGGAAGACCCCTTTGTCGACTATCCCTCGGAGACGCCATCTTCCTGGTGGTGACACGGAGTCCCACATACCCCGGCGAGGGCTTGCACCTCCCTTGGTGACAGCGGGGCCCGGGTCAGAGCAGCTGGGATGTGCTGGGGCCTGGGGAGGGACCTGGCTGTGGGAAGCCCCAGGTGACCCTTTTGGTGGGGCCCACAGCAGCACCAAGAACTACACAGTCCATCTGTGTCTAAGTCACAGACCTAGATGTCAGCGGCAGGGGGTCCTTCCTTAAAGTCTTGTCCACATGAGGAAACAGGCCTGGCAGGGGAAGAGGATACATGGCCTTGTAGAGCTGTGGGGCTGTGTCAGACCCTGTGTGAGGCGGGCTGAGGAGCACACTGAGATGAAGTGATGGGAAGGCTCGTGTGGTCTCTGGGCCGCGGACACTGAGGAAAGAGGCCTGGACCAGGGGAGGGGCCTGGCTTCCAGTCTGGCTCTGACCCTACTGGCCAAGAAGTCTCCCTCAAGTCCTCATCTGTTGTGTCCAGCATGCCAGACTGGGCAGGTTCACTGTTGATTCAGGCAGACGGATAAAGGAATCTTGGGGCCCTCAATCGATTTGATGGGTCTTTAATGCTGAAGCAGGGAACCAGGTACACAGGCAGGCAGGCAATGGGGCAGGCAACTGAGAGCCTCCAAGCCTCCCGGCCCCCGGCCCCTAATCTCTGCACTTTCTCTGGCTTTTCTCTGGCATCCTCTCTCCCATCTCGCAATAATAATCTCTCTTGGGTGTCCGTAATTACAGGCGTGCGTGCCCCGTGCTCATGCTCCCAAGCACTTTTTGCAAAAACACGCCATCACATGTGGGCAAGGAAATCTGGGAGGAAAGCAAGGCCACAGGTGCCAGCCATAGGGGCTGGTAGCGGGAGGTGAAAAAGAGCCTGAGTAACTCCCTTTTCCCTACAGACCCCCAGCAGAGAGCAGCTGGGAGACCCTTCATTTGGAACAAGGTGGTGTGGGCAGCTCAGGGAGCAACATCTGTGTCCTCTGCCACAGCCACAGACACCACCGCCACTCCCCATGTTGTCCCTCAACTGCCACTTGGAACACGGCCCCTCCTCCAGCCGGGAAATCTGGGACACCTCCTCAGGAATATGGGCTTTGTGACTGCCTCTCATCCAGTCTCCCCTTGGGCCTCCAACCCCTCCAAGCTTCGTTTCCACATCTCATTCTTAAATTGTATTTGGTTTTTTTTAGAGATTTATTTATTTATTCATACAAGCTGGGGTACAGGCCAGAGGCTTGGGGCGGTGAGAGGGTTCACCAGAGACAGAGTGGGGAGCAGAATAGGCTGATCTACTGAAACACACTGCTGAGGGGATCAGCGGGTGAGGCAGGAGAGGTCTGCTGCGCCATGTGGGAATCTCCCCGGCCGCGTGTCGAACTCGCATCACCGCTGCTGACAGCTCCACCAGGGAGGCCCTGTGTTTGTTTTTTTTGCTTAGGCACTGAACTGGTTAAACATGTGTAGCTCCTTAATGGAATGGGCCTAGGGGAGGAAGGAACCTGGAAAATATTAAGGGGAACTGCTCAACTTAAAAGCAAAGATGCCCTCTCCAAAGGGTGGTTCTCCGGCCGGCATCCCCCTCACCCCTTTCCCTTCCCATGCCTGTGCCTCTCCCCAGCACCTGCTGCTGCTTCTGAAATTTCCTCTTGCTCCCCAGGTGGGATGAGAGGGTGGGAGAAAGCAGACTCGGATGTCACCTGCTGATGGATGGTGGTGGCTGAGCCCTGGAGCCCGCTGGGCAGCACAAAGCTGAGCCGAGCCCCGCCCACCACGCACGGTGGGTGTCAGCACTGTGGGAACGGCCTGCCTTCCTGGCCCCAAGAGCCCTGAGTCTGACTGTCAGCATGTGGGCGCTGGACTCAGAGAAACAGCCCCTCATACATGCGCTGGGGACCAGCCCCAGCTTAGGTGGTAGCTGTGCTGAGTCCGGTCATGGCACGGACAGGGGCAGGTCTGGGTGGTGTAGCCACAGAGCCTCAGGTCCTTAGAGAGTTAAAACCTTAAGCCCACAGAAGCTCTTCTAAATGTTCTATTGGACCCTTGGGATCTTTCAACTGCGAGTTCTTAGGAATTCAGGTTTGAGCCTAGAGCTGCTGGGCCCAGAGCTGCTGGTGATGGGCTGTGAGCCCAGGTTCTCGTGACCCCGCCGGGGCTGTTGAGAGGATGCTGGGGAAACAGCTGATGGGGGTCCCCCCTTGCCCTGCTTCTAGTGGCACAGCTCCGTTTCTTTAATTTGTTTTATATATTAGGGTTTCACTTGGGGAAAGGTCCTCTGCTTAAAAAGGAAGAATTAAGTTTCCAGCCCTGCACTGTGCCGCAGCTCTGTGCCAGGACCCGCTGCAGCCCGAGAGGGTGGCCGAGGCCAGCGGGTGAGCAGGGCCTCTCGGGAGGGGGTGCAGGTTGCTCTGGGCCACCGTCTCCTCCCCTTCTCACTCCTGCTGTGTTGTTGCAGCAGCCAGAGAACACTCCAGGCCTGTCGTCCTGTTGACTGGGGTGACAGTTTAATAGTAGCTTCCTGGGCTGTCATTTAAATCTGCCTGCCAGGTTAGTAGGCCAGGGGCGGGCTGGCACGCCCCCTGCCCCCACCCCGGATCTTCATCCCGCGGCTGCGGTCGTCTTGGCAACGCCAGCCCTGGTGAGCTCTGTAGAAGGGTAACCAAGGGGGGAGCAGCCCTTTCATCTCCGACCCGCTACAAGTGGCCCAGCTGCCTTAGGGCTGGGCTGCAGAGCCGGAGCCAGGCCACCCGGTGCTGGTCCAGGCCTGAGAGAGAAAGAGGGAACAGAGAAGTCCCCTCTCTGCCCTGGGCTCCAAGATGGGCTTTATTTACATCTTTGCTCTCTCATCTCTCAGCTAGCAGGGGAAGGGACTCCAGGTGACTCAGCAGCAATGTGGAGCCAAATCTGCCTTGCTCTGGTCTCTGCTCTGCCCTCAAAGAACTTTCCTTGGGCCCCATCACCTGTTTGCAGAAACTGGAGAGCATGGTCTGGTCTGCATCCTTGCCATCTCCCTCAGCTGCTGTTCCATGTGACCTGTTATCAGCTCCATCCCAGGCTCTCTTCTGGGCGACTCTGCTCTCAAGACTGGGGAGTGCCCTCAGCTTCACTCTGGGCCAATGCTCACAGCATCTATTTTTCATGGCGTGGTGGAGCCTGCCCAGAGACGGAAGGCTGGGTGCCAGCCTCTGCTGTGTGACCACAGGCCAGTCCTTCCCCTCTCTGGGCCTCATCTTCTTGTAGGATGAAGAGTTATACTACAGCAGTGTTTCCTCAGGTGTGGCTTGTTGAACTCCTTGTTTCTTAGGAAATTAACAGACATGGCACCCCAAAAAGAAGTTCCTCGGCTACACTAGTTTAGGTAGTGCTGGAGGAAACAAAGCCAGTCAGGTATCTTTACTGTAGTGCTTCTTGGGGTTTTAAGTAAGCCAGTGGGTACCGTGCATCTCCAAGGGAAACTCCAACAGTCTTATCCCAAATACCTGGGTGAGTGGTCACTCCTGTTTCCTGTCCTGTCCTCTGCCTCTCTCTGCCTCTGCTTGGTCCACTGACTCCTCAAGGAAGTCCCGCAGCTTGGAGTTATGGGCTTTGCTGGCTGCTGAAGAGCAGCCTTATGCTTATGAGGGCTGGATGAGTCCAGGTGAGCCCGGGAAAGCCAGACCCCACACTGGGCCTCTGAGAGGCTGCTTGGTGCCAGGAGGGACAAGCTGGCCCCTGGCCTAGTCCTGGAGCTCCCAGGTCCTTTGCCACTTGGCTCCTCCCCACCCCAGTGGTCAGTCTGCTGGCTCCCCCACAGGCCAGCCCTGTTATCCTGTTCCCTGGAGTGCCCTTCAGTGCCCTCCTCACTCCCGCAGCAAAGCCCACACCTCTTCCCTCCTCCAGGAAACTGACCTTGATCCCTGGACTGGGTAGGTGGCCCGCTCTGCACCCTGGCCACACCCAGGTTCTGGTGCAGCCTCCCCACAGACACGGGCTGTGACTTTGGGCACCCACTTCTCCCTGGGCCCGGCTTTCTGACCTAAAGAATGGGAGCACCGTACGGGGGACTTCAAGATTCTGCCATGACGGAACATTCTGGTTGCCAAGAGGAAGCCACACCAAGCAGCTCCACCAGGCAGCCCTGACTAATCTTTGTTTTGAAGGCCCCTGTGCGCACTGGAGCTGTGGGATGAGGGTGGGTGGGGAACAGTGGCGTGAAGTATGCATATTATCTTAGAGAAGGATGTCTCTGGGGGCGGAGAAGCTGGGAGGTACTGAGTGATCATAATAATTTCACAAGATCATAGACTCTGGGCGCTGAGAGGGGCTTGAGATTCAGTCAGCACCACACCTCCATTTCCAGCGTGGAGGCAGGCCAGTGTCACACACAGCAGCTGAGGCTGCTCACTTCACATTCTCAAACCTGCTCCTTTATGCTTTCCAGTTTATATAGCCCTGGCGCCCTCCTCAGCCAGTTTGCTCCTCACAACCACCCTGTGTCTTTGGAGAAGCAGGGCTATTATTCCTGAATGCGGATGAAGAAAGTGAGGCTCAGAGAAGTTGTGTAACTTACAAAAGGTCACACAGCCCACAAGTAGCAGAGCAGATTTTGATCAACCGTGGACGCTTTCCTTGGCCTGTGTTCTTATAAATAGCAGCGCCTGCTTCTTTGTCCCGGATTTCCCATTCTCTCCCAATCTGCCCTGGGGCTGGCCCTGCACCACCATCCTCTGGAATTCCAAATCCTTTGTGGCAGCCATCTGTTGCCATGGCAGCAGATTATGATGTCGCAGAAGCTGGATGGCTGTGTACGTTCCTAGGCTCAGTACAGTGACTCACAGAGGTGAGTATTGTCCAGCAGGCAGACTGACATGGAAGGACATAAATCCCTGGAAAGGGGGGCCACAGCCTCAAGCCCAGCTGGGGTATCACCCTGGGAGCTAAAACCAAAGCTGTCAAGGCCCGAAGAATGAGGGTCGGGCATGGCTGACTGTGACAGCCCCAAAAGACAGCTCAGCTCTGATCTCTTGGCAGTGCTGAGGGCCTCATTACACTCAAAGCCCTGACTCTGGGGCGCTCCCTGAGGTCCCCCTGCTAGAGGTTTTTTGCCTTCTGTCCTTGAGGCACTGTTCCACGGGAACGCCATCGTCTCTTGCCCTGAGAGGAAAGGAACTTGCCTGGGGCCACCCAGAGAGGGTGGTGCTGCTGAGTATTTGGGGAGCAGTGGTGGGGAAGAGGGGCATCTGACTGTGAGTCCAAATGGTGGGCCCACACCCACCAGATGTGACCTTAGCATGTAACGTAGCACCTCTGACCCTGGATTTCCTTTTGAGTCACGAGGAGACATCACTGGTCTTTTGTTGTGGGGTCTCAGGGGCAGATAACTAGCAGAGACTGGCACACCAGGGGCACTCAGAGAATGTTGAAACAGGAAAAAGAAGACACTAGGATATAAGTTTCTTTTGGGGGTGCTGAGCTTCTAATGGAGAGAACACTTCAGTGTTCCTGTTAGGAAATGCCCCACGTGCTATGGTTCATAACACACTCACTTTTGGGTGATCATGGGCTATGATGTACCAAAAGGCAGGATTTGTTCTATTACCTACACCGGCCCCTCTGGATCAGGGAGGGCCCCTAGAGGCAAGAGAACCAATTCTGATCCCTGCCTTGCTGTGTTTCCCTGGGCTAGCCCCTTCCCCTCTCTGGACCTTAGGTCCCCCATTTGTGTATAGACTGATTTCCCTGGTTTCTTTAGCCCTGCAAAAACAGAGGTGTTCTTCTAAGGAAGACAGTGTGAAGAAAACTCATCTTAGAACGCAGATGTACTGAAAGGATTCAGTGAAAGGATTCCACTGAAAAGCGAGGCAGAAATAAAATGGGCTTAGGGGACCCAGTGTCTGTCCCAAAACCCCAGCCAGTCACATAGCCCAGGGCAGCCAGAGGGTCCGTGGGAGGGTTTATATAACCCACAGCTGGCCATGAAGCAGCTTTCTGGGAGGTGAGCCCTGCCTGCAGGTGTGGGAGAAGAGACCGGGCAATGAGGTCCTAGTGCGCTCAGCGCCCCCAGCCAGACCCAGATGCTGTGCTGAATCTGGCCTAGTCCTACACCAGAGGCGCCGTCAGCCAGTGCAGAGGAAGGAAGGCTCATCGTGCGCTTTTCCCCAGTCCTCAACCAACTGTGAGATCGCAGCCTACGATGCGAGTCCCTTTGAGGGCACCAGAAGACCCCCTTTCCTTTGCTTCTAATTAAGACTCAAACCATTAAAACAGCTGTAGCTGCGAGTGCTATGTGCCAGGATCTGTTATGTTCTTCATGCATTATAGTTTTCTGTTACTCCTCTCAGAGCCCCTTGTTTTCTTCTCCCCATTACATAGATAAGAAAACAGAGACTCGGGTTAAGTAACATCCCAAGGTCACACAGATAGGAGGAGGCAGAGCTGGGATTCAACCCCCTGCTATGTGAAGGTTAATTTCTCTTATCAGTGTCTTGCAGTCTTTCACCTCCTTGGCTATATAGATTGCATTTATTCCTAGGTATTTTATTCTTTTGTATGTGATTATAAATGGGGTGGTTTTCTTTATGATAGTTTGTTAACATATAGAAATGCAACAGGTTTCTGTACTTAGTTTGTATCTTATAACTACTGTATTAGTTCTAACTTTTTTAGTGGTATCTTCAGGGTTTTCTATAGAAAATATCATCTACGAATAATGACAGTTTTACTTTTTCCTTTCCAATTTGGATGTCTTACTTCTTTTTCTTGCCTAATTTGTCTGGCTAGGACCGCCAATACTACGTTAATAAAAGTAGTGAGAGTGTCTTGTTTCTAATCTTAGAGGGAAAGTTTTCAGTTTTTCACTCCTGAGTATGATGTTAGCTATGGGCCTATCATACATGGTCATTAGTATATTAAGGTATACTTCCTCTATACATACCTTGTTAAAAGAGTTTTTAGCATAAATGGATGTTGACTCTTGTCAAATTCTTTTTCTGCATCTATTGGTGTTTATCCTTCAGTTTGTTAATGTGGCATATCACACTGATTTGTAGATATTAAACCATCCTTCTATACCTAGAATGAATCCCACTTGATCATGGTGTATGATCCCTTTAATGTATTGTCATAGCTCATTAATCTTGCCACAAAGTAACCATCTGCTTTTAGAATTCATTATCACCAGCTTCCTGATGACTGCAGAAGGGGCCTTCACTTTGTTCTGGTTGGCAGAAGCAGGCCAGGCAGTAAAGGAGGATTAGTTGAAGGGGCTAAAGCAACTGCTCTAGGTGGTCAGGGAAGGCTTCCTGGAGGTGGTGACAGTGGAATTGAACTTTGGGGAAGTGAAGGGAATGAGAGATCAGGCATTCCTTTGGGGGACTTGAGCTCCAGGACTAGGAGGGCCAGGCCAGGTGTTATCTGTCTCTACCTAGTAGTGAGTGGCCAGTAAAGACCTGTGGAATGAATAATACTTTCCTGTCCTCTCCTTGGTCAGTGAGTTATTCTATAGCCCAACGGGGCTATGGATGGTCATGTGGTTCAGCTTTCAGATTGAGCACATTCTTTGTACTTTGTAGCCACCTGACTATGTGTCCCTGGAAAACCTCCTATACCCACTAGGCTTCACATTCTTCTCTTTCCCCTGCAGCCAAGAAGACCTGCTCAGAGAGTGACTTCACCTGTGACAATGGCCACTGCATCCCTGAGCGGTGGAAGTGCGATGGTGAGGAGGAGTGTGCTGATGGCTCCGATGAATCCAAGGCAACTTGCAGTGAGTTCCTGCCCCTTGGACTGGGGAGGGGACCTTCATCTGGGCTGTCTCCTATTTCCGATGTCCTTGTTGGAGGTTGGAGGCTCAAATGAGTGACCTGATAAACAGCCGTAAATCCACATTATGCCCCGTTCTCAGGGGCTGCTGGCAGTCAGGTGTATCTAGTCCCTGGTTCCAGTGGTCCATTTCTGAGCTCCTTCACAGCCCTCTTGCAATTTGGACCCTGCTCCTGTGGTACGTGGAACTAGAAACAGCCCTTCAGCTCATCTATAGCACATAGAGGAAGTAGCCATAGCACATTCTCCAGGCCTCCCTCAGGCTCCCACACTATTTTCTTGAGGACCCCAATCATGATTCTAGTAGTAGTAATGACGGATGGTGCTATATAAGGTTGTCTGAGTGCCAGGCCCTGTGCTAAGCTCTTTGTGCATTAATTCATCTTATCCCCACAGCAGCCTCATGAAGCAGGTACTGTCAACTTTCTGACTTTTGCAGAGGAGGGCACTAAAGCTCAGAGTGGTTGAGTGACTTGCCCAGGATCACCCAGCTGGGACTTTGAGGCTCCAGCTCTGGCTTCTGCCCTGGACAGGTTGAGCCCAGTAGCCCTGGCCGCCACGGCAGGCTGGGTAGCTGCAGAGGCAGCGAGGGGCGAGGTGGAGGCAGAGTCTCACCCCAGTCCTGCCTCCCACATGCTGGGCTTTGTATCTCCATGATTTCTTTTCCAGGCCCTAATCCTCAAAGCAAACGTACACCAGGCAGGTCATTCCGTGACATTTGTTAAATTAAAAAGGAGATGAGAAGGGGGCGGGGAGGGACCCAGTGGTCTGGAGGCAGAGCTCCAGCAGAGTGAGCCCGAGACAAAAGGCTGGGCGGGAGGGGCTGAGAGGAGCACGTGGAGGATGATGGGGCTGGTGGGGACCTATGAGTCACAGTCCCTGATCCTGTTAGGGGTCACAGTCGCCCCAGAGGGAGACGCAGGGACAATGGAGGCCAGCGTCCCATCTAGGGCTGAGGCTGGTGATAACTGGGTTTCCTTGTCTCCTAGCAACAGACCTACCAGTCTCCATGAAAGAAAAAGAGAGAAAGGGAGAGCCAGAGCGATCCCGCCTGAGACAAGGGGCCCCTCATTTCCTTGCACAGCTGCTCCTGTTTCCTGGTTGTGCTGCAAGCCCTACCCTTTCCTCACCCCATAAGCAACCAAACTCCCTGCTGTCCTGGAGGTGTAGACCGTGGAGGGCAGCCTAGCCCTTTGTCCTGAGCTTCAGAAGGAACAAAGCCCAGCCACACCCACTTGTGACTCTCTTGGCAAGCTCGGGATAGAGACGGATCCCCCTTAAGAGAGAAGGAAACTGAGGCTGGGTCAGGTTCAGACACGTGTCGAAGGGGCAGAGCTGTGTGCACCCTGGAGTTGTGGTTTGGAGTGGGGGGCTGTGGTCACAGGGGCTTCCCACCAGTGCTGTCAGCCAGCTGGCTCAGGGCTCCAGACTCCACTCTGGCAGTGAAGCTGGGAGCAGAAGGGAAGGGGGACCCTCATGGTTATTATTGGGGTGTGTCCTGCTGCCTGAGAGCTGGAGGAAGCTCCCTCTTCCTCCAGTCTCTTTTGCGTTGATGTCTCTTTTTATCTTCCTCCAGTGCCCTCCATGGCCTAGCCCACCCCTGCTCCTGGGCTGCCTCCCTTAGCTGCCTGCCCCTCTTCCCCACCCCACCCTGCCTCCGTTTCTCCCTCCTCTCCCAGGCATGTGGCTTTCCGTCCTCTCTGGGGCCTTGTGCAGGGCCCTTCTACTTCACCCCTCCTGCCTCCCAGGCTGCCTGGTCCCAGCTGCAGGGCGCTGTTAGTTGACAGCTGAGGAACCGGAGGCACAAAGGAGTTGAGGGCCTTGTTTCCAGGACACATGGGCTGTCCAGGCCGGCCTGTCTCTCCTGACAAAAGGCAGACCCCTGGGAATCTCAGGCTCAGTGCAGGCAGAGCACCCTGAGGGAGCAACAGCCCTGGGAGTTGGGAGGCCTGGTGCTCCTCTGGGCTCTTGCAGGGATTTGCTGTGAGGCTTTGCCTACATTGCCGCTCCTCTCTGAGCCGTTTCTAACATTCTAGAATTCTGAAGACCGTGACTTTAAGATTCTTGGACTCAGGATTCTAAGACACTCTCTCTTCTTTGCCCATACCCAGCTGGGGCCCAGGGCCCAGGACCCCACTTTCTATGCAGTTGGGTTGGCCAGAGGCAGGCAAGGTCTGGGATTGGGGAAGGCTACTCAGAGGTGAGTGAGACCTGGCCAGAGTGGGGCCTCAAGGGTCAGGCAGAATTGGGAGCAACAGGACCGGTAGCAGGTTTGCTCAGTTTCCTGACAGAGTGGGAACCCAGCAGCCAACCCACGGCCCATTTAATTGGTGTTGCCATAGCAACCCCCATAGCCTACCAGGTTCTTGGGGTCTGTGCCAGCTCCTAGGACAGAGGCCCTCCCCACCCTCCAAGAAAGATTATACATAGTAGTAAAGTGTGGTGGGTCTGTTGTCTGATATATTTGGGTTCAGGGCCTCTGATCTACCTCAGGCAGGCTGCCCAATCTCCACGAGCCTCAGTTTATTCATCTGTAAAATGGGAGTAATGGTACCTCCCTTACAGGGATTATGAGCAGCAAATTTTTTTAAAAGGCACTGACAAAGTGTCAGTGCAGGAGTAAGTAACAGGGTTATGTTATTATTAAATATGACTCCAGGCCTCTCCTCCACATACACCAATTTAACGTGTTATAATAGTGTAAGTGGGGCGAGTGGGCTTGCATAGAGAAAGAGGGGGATTTGGGAGCAGGTGTCCATTCTTGCGTTACCCCACTATGTCTGCTGCCTCAAGCTGGCCTGCATTTTTCCCAGCTCTGTTTCCCCCAGGTTCTGAGTTTGGTGTCTATCAAATGCAGCCAGGAGTCACAGTAGGAAAGCCTGGGACATTTGCCTAATGAAAGTAGCATTTCAGCTCTAATTATAGCTCACTTGATTGAGGACGGCTCCTGACCCACCTTCAGGTGTCTGCTGGGAGGGGCATGGGGTGGTGGTGGGGAGGAGGTTGGTTCAAGGTGAATGAGTTAACAATTCTGGGTGCTGCTTACTAATATGGGGTTTTATTCATGCATCTTAGAACCTTTCCACCTGGCAGGTGGGGGTGCCCTCACAGATTAACTAAGTGTATCTTCCTATTACAGTTCAGGAGGTGGAGGCCCAAAGATTTTCTGAGATTGCCCAGCAAGTTAGGGACAGACCCAGCTAGAAGTGCTTTGCCTGGCCCTGTGTGACAGGTAACTGCCCCCCTACAAGGTGGCGCGGGTCCATTCCATGCTTCCAAGGGCAGAAGCTTTCTGAGTCTCTGTTCCCCCTGCAACTGGAAGTCCCCGTTTGGAGGCTGTCTGCCCCCAAACCTCACATCACCCGACACTGTAAACGCCTTCACTCAATGAGCAGCCATCAAGCACTTACATTATTTTATTCAACAGACATTTCCCTTTTTATTAACTTGTGAAGTTATGAATTAGAGAAAGTGCCAATGGATTTGAATTTCTGGGACAGGATTCTCTGGGAACCTATAAACGTCTACAGCCACTCGAGGATGCAGTTTCAGGCCACTGCCGACTTAGGAGGCTCCTGATATCTGAGAGACAGTGGAGTTCTTCACTTCTGCCTCCCAGAACCTGTGGATACTTGGATAACAGGCCAAAGGCATCCCTTAGCACATCACCTCAGAGGGGAAGAAGAAAAAGGAGAGGGAAAGACTGAATGAGGTGGAGACAGGTGCACTGGGGGTGAGGGCTACATTGTGGAGGGCAGTGTATTCTCAAGAGCATCCCCAAGGGTGAGACCAGAGGGTCCCTTAGCCCTTTGCAGTTGCATTTCATGAAATGAAATGAGGGCCATTGTTTCCTGAGTCTTGAGTTTGTTCTAGATCCTGAGTGTTGAGATTTCCATGTTTCCTCATTTAAAACTACCCACCAACTCTACGAGATTATGTAACCCCATTTTCAGATGCAGGGAAGCAGGGTGCAGAGAGATAAAATGACTTTGTGAGAATAAAAGAGATTTGGACTCAAGTCTGTTGTACTCCAAAGCCCTTGCTCTTTCTCCTGCATATTACTACCTGGGAGCCCTTGCCTTCCATTACCCTGGAAGTAGACATCAGACAGCCATCTTGTTGATCTTGTCTGAGCAAAGGCAGTGAAGGAAGTAAGGCCTCCTTCCTCCTGTCACCCCTCTCTAGCTCAGAGACGCTGGCGAGTCCGGCAGAGCCTACTCCCCTGTGCGCTGCATAAGTGCAGCAAGTGAAGCTGTGCATTTGGAGTTGAGAGAGACCTGAGCTGGAGGGCCAGCTCCACCCCTCACCACGAGACGCAGAGCAAATGGCTTACCTTCTCTGGGCCCTGCTCTCCTCGTCTGTAACATGGAAGTAGTAACAGCTCCTGTCTCTAAGGAGATACGTCGACACCCAGCCCAGTCTCCCAGGGTTAGGCAATGAGGGGCTTGACTCAGGAGCCTGGAGTGAGGCTGGCACCTTGGCTTTGGGGAAGCGCTGCGTTGCGAGGGACACAGTGAGGTCCCAGAAGACCAGCATCCAGTAGTGGGTCCCTTCCCCCGTCTCCCGAGCACCCCAGAGTACGCGCCTCGACATGACCTCCCAGGGCTCTGGGGTCCTGACCCTTCAGGACGGTGCCTGGGCTCTCTGGGGGTAGGAGGACCGGTGTCAGGCACTGCTGCAGCCTCAGGAGCCGTGATTAGAGCTGTCTATTTAGGGACACAGCAACTGTCTTATTAATTATAAAGAAAGGAAGCAGACGGATTGTTTAATAATTGTCCTTGCTGAAAGGTTATGCAATTAACTGTATAAATATTCATTCAAAATTCAGGCGCTGCTTGCTGCCCTGGGGTCTGCAGAACCAGGCCCCCAGAGTGAGATGGATGGTCAAGGGCCGTTTCTGTCAGCTGGGCTTTCGGGCCAAGAGTTTGGGCTGGTTCAGGCCACTTCTCTGCCTGCAGGGTGGTCTGCAGCTTACTGGAAAGGGCAGGGCTCCAGAGGACCCTGAAAGGCGGAACCAGGACTCTGCCTTTCACTGCTGGGTATCTGAGGGCCAGTTACTTGGTCTCTCTGAGCCTCGGTTTCTTCACCTGTAAAGGGGTGGAGAGCTTACCTACAGGACATGGCCCTGCTCTGCTCCAGGTGTGCTGCTGATGTGTTGATCTTTGTGGATGGTATCCCTGGAATTTGCACTTGGAAGCATTTCAGCTCTAATTATAGCTTACTTGATTGGGGCTGGCTCATGCTAAACTGAATCCTACTTCTAGGGCCCAGCCCAGGGATTTGTGTTTATTCACTCCTTCCTCCTCCCCACCACCCCGTGAGTCCCACAGAACCCCCTTTGAGAACCCCTGAGTTAATATAATGCAAGTCTAAAAGATATGAGATTTCATCTTTTTAAAATCCACACCCATGAAAGTGTTAGAGATGCTCTACATGTCTGCAGGCCCCTGTGAGAGGGCTGGGATGGGGGTGCTTGCCACACGCGGGGCCCCGAGAAGCCATACTCTGACAGCCCCAGACCCGCCCCTTAGCAGAGGGGCCCAGCTCGGGCTCCCAGGCCCCTGCACCACCCTGCATGGCAGCCCGGAGTGGCCTTTAGAAAAGATCTTTGCGTGTCCCTGCTTTCCAGGACTCTACCCGATCGTTATCCGTAGAGGAAAATTACTGTAAGATGAATCCTGTATTCCTAGTGGCCTTGTATTTATGAAATGTATTTGCAGGGATAACTCTGGGGTCTAAGGCCCTCCTCCCATGGCATTATAGGGTCCTGGGGCCTTGACTCAGATTCCTGTCTCCCACCCCCATCTTGTCTGTGCCCTTTTCTCCATCCCTTGTGGCTTCTCATATGAGGTATGGAAGTAAAAGGAGGGGAACTGGTCCGAGATCAGAGGGTGAGGTTCTGGTGACCCACAGCTTCCGGGCTGTAACGGACTGTGCCCAGTCTCAGGCATCAGAAATGACTTGGGGCTGGGACCCAGTGCTGACCACAAGTCACCAGTACATGTTGGTGCCCAACAGATAACTAAAGGAATAGATAAGCCTCCAGTCGTCATCTCTTACGTGCAGGGACTAATAGTGGGTAACACTTAGTGAGCTCTGGGTTGGGCATGCTTCTGGGTGCTTCACAGACATTAACTCAGCTGTCACAACAATCCAATGACCTGGAATAGTATTATCCCCACCTACTGGCACAGAGATAAGGACTGTCTGCCCATGTCGCATAGCCAGTGAATGACAGAGCTAAGATTCGAACCCAGGCAGCCAGCCTCCAGCACCCATGCCCTTGACTTTCTAACTCTGCTGAGTTAGGATTAGACAGGTGGAGATTAAATGCAAGAGTCTAGCACTGTGCCTGGCACATCCGAGAAACCGCCAAGTTCTGGCCTCCTGTATATATATACCTCACAGGAAGCCAGCCACCGAGGTGGTCAGAGATGTGTCTACCTCAGCTGGCTCTGTCACGTGGGTCATCCTGGGAAGCTCAGAATGAGAGCCGTCCCCAGCCCTGATCAGGGTTCTCATTCTTTCTTCCAAATTGAGTATCAACCCTGGGGCTTTAGGCCCCTGATTGAGTCAGCCTCCGATTGCGGCTGCAGTAATTATAACTATGTGGTCCCGCTGGGCCCTGCCACACAGCGTCTGCTCTCAGCAGCAGGCTCAGCACTGTCTCGCGAGAGAGGAGGTTTGGAGAGGGTGGTCATACTGAGGGAGCTGTCAGGAGCTTGGTGAGCCCAAGTCTACAGGTTGGGGTCACTGATCTGGAAAGCAAACTGAGACCCAGTCAGGGCATGTCAGCGCACAAGGGCACACAGATGGGAAGTGGCAGCAATGTGGCAGCTCCGTGTTAACTGGAGCTTAAAGGGGAGGCTTGAAAGGGTGGGAGGTAAGGCCTGTGAAGCAGGCAAAGTCAGCTGGAACCAGGACATGATGAAAGGATGGTAGGCAGGGCCATGTAGGGTCAGATGGAGGATTGGGAGAGCCTTGGGGCTGACGGGAGCTTCTACTCAGATGAAGAGACAGGGCAGGAAGGCCTGATGGACTGCCAGGGCAGGGGCCGGGTTGTAGGACTGACTGGTAGGTGTCGGGCTCTATGCACCTTGGCTAAGCCCTGCCCATGTGTTTGTCTCCACAGCCAAGCAGGTGTGTCCTGCTGAGAAGCTGAGCTGTGGACCCACCAGCCACAAGTGTGTGCCTGCATCATGGCGCTGTGATGGGGAGAAGGACTGCGAGAGTGGAGCAGATGAGGCCGGCTGTGCCACCTGTGAGTCTAGAGTCAGGTCCCCAGGTTTGGGCCAAGCATAACCAGGCAGCCTCAGGGAATGGCAGCCACTTCCGTGTAGGGGGCCTGGTTCTCGGGGGCAGGAGGGGGTGGTAGGGGTTGGTAGGTGGAGAGGAAAGACTAATGATCAGGACACTAGTAATGGCCAGGCACTGTGGAGACATTTTCTTCTTTCATCCTCACAACCACCTCACAAGCACCATTGTCATCCCCATTTTGGGTGAGGAAACTGAGGCTCAGACAAGTGAGGAAAAGTGCCCAAGACTAAGATTCAAATTCAGGTCTGGACAGCAAAGCCCATGAGCTTTTACCATGTCAGACATCTGCTCATCCATTCCACAAGTCTTTGGTGATCTCCACTGATCTCCACAGGGAGACCAGGGCTGGGCCACAGGGCTGACTGGTAGTGGCCTGAGCCATGCACTGGCGGTGTCGGGTAAAGGCGGGGGAGGGATGGGGTGGAGAGGGATAGACAGATTCCTGAGGTATGAAGGACGACTGTTGCTAAAATCTCAGCTTTGAGCACAAATGTCACAGGTGGGGAAGACATTCCCAGCAGCCTCGGTGGGGACAGATGGAAGTGGTTACTAGGACAGTTCCACATCACTGAGCTTCAAACACAGGATTATCTCCTTCCCAGGGGGCGGGTCAGCAGGTCTGGACCAGTGGGGAGCAGACCTGGGCCTCTGGTTTTAATTCAGTGGACACCTAGTGTGTGCCAGGCCTAGAGCCAGGCTCTGAAAGGGACAATGAGGTGGCGCCCACACATCCTCCTCTGGGAACTGATGATTACCAGACAAGTTACTAGGCTGGAGGCTGGGCTGAGAGATGGGTGATCACTCGGGGGATTTTGCTAGGCACTTACCCACTCCTGGCCCCCCTGCCTTCCCCCTCCACTAGCTTTTATATTTGTATCCTTCCTGGCCCAGGGGGTTTCTGAGTCACAGCATTCTAGGTTCTCAGTCTGGAGTTTGGATATGTCTGAAGCTGAGGGATATGGGTATGGGAGGGGGCCTGGCTGGAACCAGCTGGTGTTGGCTCATTCCTTCAGCGATGATAATTTTTTAGGACCTCACTGGCCATGAGAATCCTCTTCCCTCCTTACACCCCCATAATCAGATGTTTCCTCAGTCAAAAAAGCCATTGACCACTATTGTGGGGTGTGGGAATAACTCTAACTAGGACACGTGTGGCAGGGACGTTCCCCGTTAATTATAGGAGATAGGGTATTAGGAGTTTTGTTGGGCTTCTTTGCTGTAACTCCCAGCCCAGCCACCTGGACAAAGGGAAAAGAGTCCCCCTTCTCTTGTCCCTCAGAGCTTCTTCCATTTGTGAGTGCTGGAAGTGAGGTCTCTAGGCATGAGCCTGAGAATGGGACACCTGAAGTTACTGTCAGCTTTGAAAGCCTGGAGGAACTCAGTACAAAGCACTTCCTCCCCAAACTCCAAATATAGTGAGTCCTCCCTCTGGAAAGGAATGGGGGAACTAAAATAGGCATCAGCATAATCCTGAGGGGCAGACTTCACAGGGTACTATATGCTTTCCCCACCAATGCCCCAACATCCTAAAAACCCAGAAGGGGAAAAAATGCAACTGTCAGAAACTTGACAGAGCTGTCAGCAACACATGACATGAACTGCCTACCTTGTGAAGCTGAAGTCATCGTTCTATTTTATGTTCAATGACTATGAAAAATGACATTTTCCATCAGAAAATAAAAACACAGACTCTTGGCGCCCCCACGTGGAGAGATCTGGTGCTGCCACCATCACGTCACCTGTTGCCACAGGCACTGCAACCATGCCCCGATAGGGCCACTAGGCTGGTTCTGAGCCTGTGTGTAAGGAGTGAAAGAGGCTATACGGTCACTGCCCTACAAAGAGCTTACACTCCAGGAAAGGAAGAGGAAAACAGAAAGATGAGGGGGAGATTATGGATAGAAAGAAAGAGCCCAAAACCTCAGTTCTGACTCCCTTGTCACCAGGGAGCACTGGGGCAACCCTGGGCAGGCTGTTCATCTCTCTGGGCCTGTTTCTGCAGTGATTAATTAGCAGTTGGGCTGCTGGTCTCCAAGGTCCTCCCAGCCTGTGTGCTCAGAGCAGCGCACCAGAGAGGAAGCCAGTGCCCCAGGCAGGGCCCATGACCTGAGCCCTTAAGTAGTGCACACCTCTGAATTACTCCTCATACCTGGACTGGGCCGCCCACTGCAGGAGGCTCTGTACCAAGCTTTCAGGACAAAGATGGGTCGACTCAGAACCCATTCCCATGCAGTGTGTGGTCATGGAGCAGATGGAAAGGACACGAGACCCAGACACCTGAGCAAGCTGTGGAGAGCGGGGTGAGGGACACTTCCCAAGCAGGGGGCATGAGGGTGTTATGAAACAGGTGGCACGTGGGCCCTTGAAGGATGAGAATTCACAACTGTGAAATGTGGAGACAGTAATGGGCAAGAGGTGGGTACCCAACAGATGGAACAGCTCGAGCAAAGGCCTGGAGGTGGGCACATGTGCGTATGGCCTAGTGTGGCTGAGGCCAGGGTGTGTGTGGGAGTGAGGAGAGGGGACAGAGAAGTGGCTCCATGCCAGTGGCCTTAGATGCCAGGCCAGGAGACTTAGATGGGATAGTGCAGGTCAGCGGGTGAGGAGGGGCCTGAGCTGTGCTCTGAGGAAGCAACTCAGACCCAGTCCCCTGGAAAGACCAGTGTCATGTTACATTATCATTTCCTAGGAACATCGCAGAGCTTTCTGAGACAGGCTGCCTTCTGCAGCTTTAGATTTTCCCAGTCCCTTCATGCAGTGGGCAGCAGAATAGCAGTTCTCACTCCCGGAAAGGCAGGGGAGGCTCACTGTGTTGCCCCAAATCACCCAGCACGACCCTGACCTCATTTCTAGGATCTGGCCCCCCAGTAGGGTTCCTTCTGCCTGTAGGTGAGGGTCTGGGCCCCTGGACGGGGATCCGTGGGCCCCGGGTTGCCGGGATGGGGGCCGGCGGGCCGACTGGCTCTCTGTCCCGCGCAGTGTGCGCCCCGCACGAGTTCCAGTGCAGCAACCGCTCTTGCCTGGCCGCTGTGTTCGTGTGCGATGGCGACGACGACTGTGGCGACGGCAGCGACGAGCGCGGCTGTGCTGACCCGGCCTGCGGGCCCCGCGAGTTCCGCTGCGGTGGCGACGGCGGCGCCTGCATCCCCGAGCGCTGGGTCTGTGACCGCCAGTTCGACTGCGAGGACCGCTCGGATGAGGCGGCGGAGCTCTGCGGCCGTGCCGGCCCGGGGCCCACGGCCGCGCCGGCCGCCTGCGCCGCCCCTGCCCAGTTCGCCTGCCGCAGCGGCGAATGCGTGCACCTGGGCTGGCGCTGCGACGGGGACCGCGACTGCAAGGACAAGTCGGACGAGGCCGACTGCCGTAAGCCCCCGCCCCTCCACAGGGCCCAGCCGCGCTGCTCTCAGCCCAGGGGCAACGGATACCACCGCCCGTTTCCTAGCCCACTGAACTGTCACTGTGTTTTACTGTGGAGAAGCCTGAGCTTGGGAGAGTGAAGAGACTTGTTTGAGGTCACATGGCTACGGCACGCAGGTCTAACTTCACCCAGAGGCCAAGGGTTTTCTCTGGTACTGGTGTACCGCCGACGCCTCTGGTGCCAGACCTTAGTAATTCAGGAACATCCAGACCCTCCAGTCCTGCTGGGCCTGCCCATCCCTCAGGGGCTCACCCAGATTCCTGGCGACCCCAGCCGGGCTGGGTCTTTCCCTTGGGCTACCACAGGTCCCTAGGCCTTCCCATCTTACAGCACATGTCACCCTGTGATGTCTTCACCCCAGTGCCCAGTCCCCAGGTCCCCTCAGGCCCCTAGAGACGGGAAGGTTCCTAGTAGTCTCTGGTTTCCCCACCCTGGGCACAGCACCCAGCACACAGTAGATGCACAGGAAGGGTTTGCTGAAGGGAAGTCATTTAGTACTGAATACCAAGATTCAGAAAGTCATGCGTCTGCTCTGGAGGGGTGTGGCCCTGGGGAGAGGCGGTGGACGGGAAGATAGGACACCTGAGTTTTAGTCCTGGCACTGCCAGCCAGAATGCTGTGCAACCCTGGGTGAGGCCGTCCCCCTCTCTGAGCTTCAGTCTCCACATCTGTACACTGGAAGTGCCTTGGCCAGGTGTCCTCTGGGGACTCCCAGTCTCAGCCACTGGTTTTGTTCTTGCCAGGGGTGGATGTGGGGTGCAGTGGTGGTGGAGGGAAGAGAGCTGTCCCCAGACATGCTGGCCCTGACCCTCTCTCCCTTTGCCCTCTTCTGGTAGCACTGGGGACCTGCCGAGGGGACGAGTTCCAGTGTGGGGACGGGACTTGTGTCCTTGCAATCAAGCGCTGCAACCAGGAACAGGACTGTCCAGATGGGAGTGATGAAGTTGGCTGCCTACAGGGTGCGTGTGGTCAGATGCAGAGGGCAGCGTCCTTGTGAGGAAAGCCCTGAGCTCTCCCCTGGCACAGGAGTGAGCAGAGCTGAGAGAGGTCTCCCCTTGGTCCCTGATACTCATCTCCTTCGGAGTGTCACATGCCCCTAAGCCACCCAGATTCCCTCCAAAGGATCCTCATGGCATTGGAACTGGATTTTTAAGGACTTTGCAAAAGCTCAAAGAGGCCTGGGAGGCATGACAGAGCCCTATGGGGAGTCCCGACTGCACCATCTATCCAGGTCTAAGCCTTCAAAAGCTTCCCCCACTACCTCCCAGACTGCACAGAGGCTGAGTCCTGCTCCCCAGAGAGACCCCCTTAATTCTCAGTCCTTCTGGGTATCACTCAGTCCCAGCAGGAACAGCGACCCTGACCCTCTGGTCATTTAGGGAAATGCACAAAGGATGGTTGTGAGCGGCTCCCCTACCCAGAGCCCTGGTCAAAGGTTCCCCTTCAGATGGTCGGTCCAGCCCACAGGGTCTCTATAGAGCTGCTACTTCCCCTCCCAGCCTTCAGTCCCATCACATCAGACCCAGATCCCCTAGCCCTGTCCAGTTTGATGCTGCTTGGGCAGCGTCATCATCCCTAGGGTCCTGTCCTTCTGTGAGCAGAACTCCCATCGATCCTGTATCCCGCTGTCTATCCTGGGTACCCTCTAGAGACCAGTGGGGGTGGGACTGAACCTGCCTACCTCCCGTGGGCCCCACTCAACCCAGCCTAGCCCAGCCTTCCCTGCCCACGTTCTTACAGGCCCTGTGCATTCTCTTGTCCAACCGACAGAGTCAACATGTGAGGGTCCCCGCAGATTTCAGTGTAAGAGTGGCGAGTGCGTGGACGGCGGGAAAGTGTGTGATGCTCAGAGGGACTGCCGGGACTGGTCGGATGAGCCTCTGAAAGAGTGTGGTACAGTACCTGTCCACTTCTGGCTGCTGGACTAAAACCCCCCCTGCCTGGACTAAACCCCGCCTGGCAGCCAGGTGGAGGCCCTCACCTGCCCCTCTGCATACCTCTGCTCTTACCCTCTCTCTGCACTCATGTGCTGTCCTAGGGCCTCAGACGGGGCTCTCTGCCTCTATATCTCTCCATATCCTTTCCTTTCCAGTCCAGATGCTTCAAAATTATGCTTTCTCTCACAAACCCAGCCTTTCCTCCTCACTCCTTCTATATTCAGGCCTCTGAGTGTGTGTTTACTCTGGAACTTTCTCTCTTCCTCAGTTTCTGCCCTGCTGACCTAGCTAGGGCCCTGGCCTCTGAAGTCTCTCAAGCCCCCTGCAGGAAACTTTGTAGAGGGAGAGGTATAGAACAGCAGGCAGGTGGCCAGTGAGGCACATCCCAAGGCCTAGTGGCTCAGGCCAGGCCTAGATGAGGGTAGGGCAAACCCAGCAGCAGGAGGTGGCACTGTCCTGAGCCCGGAGGAGGTAGGACTTTCTGAGCGACCAGATTTACAAGTTAGACATGAGTAAAGAGGGGAGTTGAGACGGCTGTCCTGACGACTAGCGCTGCTGGGAGCTCCAGGGGTGGGCGTCCCAGAGAACATGCTGGGAGCCCAGTGTAGGCTCAAGAAGGCTCATTTCTGAGGTCAGAGGTTTGGACAGAGAATTCCTGGGAAGACAGAGCCTAGGCCAGATACTCCTTCCGCCATCTTCCTGGCAAACCCATTTTTCACCTGGCACCTCCCTCGTAGCCACATAGAGGAGCTTCATTCTCTGAAGCTGTTGAAGATTTAAAAATTGATTTTGAAAGGAAGGGTAGTGGAATGAGGCCACTCAGCATCCACCTGAACTTACAGGAGATAGACTCTCCCTCCCCCCTACCCCCAGTGACCTTGCCCAAAGAAGCCCCCAGAATGAGAACAAAGTCGGAACAACTGAGCCAAGCCTCTACCTACTCCTAGATCAGAAGTTAGCCAGAGAGTACTAACCCACTATATGCTCTTCTCTCTTGTCTTTTGCATGACACACCAAAGTGTGTTCGCATGTGTTTGTGTGTCTGTGCCGGTGAAAGACCAGTGTCTATCCTTCTCCGAGTAAGGCAAGGGCATTGTATCATGCATCTCTGTGTGTGTTCCACATCTGTGTGAGCGTGTCTGGGAAATCCATGGCCCATCTGCACCTCTGCACGTAAGCTGGGTGTGAGCATGCAGGTGTGCGCACGTGCTGGGGCAAGTGACAATGCCCGCTCCTCCCATGGTGGGCCTCAAATGCTGTGTTTCTCAGCCTCTCTCCGCCACCTGCCCAGATCCCCCTCAGAGTCACCTTCTGACCAGACAGAAGTAGGAAGGCCCAGAGAATCCCCTTCAGCCTCAGCCTTGGTGCTGGCCTTCCAGGGCAGGGTTGATAGAGAGAGGACTGCTACCCATTCCCTTGCCCCTACCCGCCTCAGCCCGGGAGGACTCTGCCTTCCACTTTCAAAGATGCCTGAGTCACCTGAGCACCCCCCTTTTCCCTTTCAGAGCCACCTGACACATGCCCCTCCATCAAGTGCTCAGCAAATACGGTCCTTAGTTACTGTTGCCTGCAAAAGGAGAGGGAGGAAGTGGGTGGGTGCGTGGGTGAGGCAGTGAGTGAGCAGGTGAATGAACGAATGATTGTGCTGAGGGGATAAAATAGTGAGAGACAGGGCAGAGAGGGCTCCAAGGGACAGAAAAACTCCTGGAGTGGTACACACAGACACTACCTGAAAGGATGATATATGGCTCAGCCCACCCTAAGGGGCTGGGGTTTCCCAGGGCAGGGTCTGGCTGAGTCACCCCCAGGGCCCCCTAGTCACGGGGTTGCTATGGTTTTATTCTTTCAGTTCTGTCAACGACCCAGGGAAAGAGGAGGAGGCCCAGGGGTAAAGGGGAACAACCCCTAAGCATGGCTCAGGTTGGAGGGGGGGCACCCACGCTGTGCATGGCCTGGGGTGGGCAGCTGAGACCAACTGTGTGCATGGCCACCCACAGCTGGCTTAGCTCAGCTCTGCTTGGCTTGGCTGAAGTGCCGTGCATGAGCCTGGTGGGCAGAGGGGTGGCCCGGCACCTCCCCTTGGCTTGCAGAATTGACCTTCTGCAATTGTAAAGCTGAGAAGATGCTGTGAGAGCTTGGTGAGCCTTGGTCCTTGCCTCCCTGGCCTTCCCTAGGATCCTGCCAGAAGGTGGTAAGGCAGTGGAGGCGTGGGGAACCAGACACCTCCAGACATCCCTTCATCCCTGTAGCAGTTGGCAATCCTGGGGCCAGGTCTGGGCTTAAGTGTAGTAGTAGGGATAGGTGCTAAGAGGAGAGGGGGGGAAAATCTGTTGTAGTTCACGGGAAGAGAGACTTGACTTAGCAACAACTCTGTAGAAAAAGGCCTGGGAGCCTTAGGTCACCAGACTCAGGAGGCAGTAGCCTCCACTGTTCACACTCAGACAGGTGTCAGACCAGGTCTGGACCCTACCTGGGGAAAGACATGGCTAGGTGATGTCTGCCCAGAGGAAGGCACTGGAATAGCGGGTGGCCAGAAATCTGCACTTTAAAGAGATTCTGAGGGAGACACAGCACTCTGGGCAGCCCCACCCAGTAAGCAAGGGGCAGGAGCTAAAGCTGCAGGAGGCAGATCCTGTGAGGAAGAGCTTTATAACAGGCAGTGCCTGCTGCCTTGGGAGGGAAGTGGGCTTCCTGAGCCTGGAGGTATTTGAACAAAGGCATTTCAAAGGGATTCTTGGGGTGCCTGGAGGGTTAGACATGCACTCATTTAACTCTGAGGAAGGAGGAGCTGGAAGAAATGTGTTTGTGAAAGAAACAATCTTAGGCAACTAGCTGCCTCCAGCCTGGTGGTGGACAGACCCCTGGCCCGGGAGGCAAAGGACCTCAGTTCTGATTTCACTGTCCCTGTCTGTATGTCTGGCTCTAAGCAAGGAACTGCCCCTCTGAAATTCCCCTTGCCCAGTCACCTGGTTAATGAGGCTGAGGTTCAATGAGGCTGCAGAGCCCCCCGGCTCTGTGGGAGTCCTGCTAGCCCCCAGTCTCTGCTTCAGCTCCCGGCCCCACCACTGTCCTGCCCGCACCCTAGTCTGGGCTCCTGGACCCTCAGCCCACATCCCTCCCCAGGGCTGAACGAGTGCCTGCATAACAATGGTGGCTGCTCCCACATCTGCACAGACCTCAAGATCGGCTTTGAGTGCACCTGCCCAGCAGGTTACCGACTCCTGGACCAGAAGACCTGTGGCGGTAAGACCCTCCCTGGGCCCCACCTCCCCAGGCAGGGGCCTCTGACTGGTTCTGACCTCTGTTCCTCCCCGTAGACATCGATGAGTGTGAGGACCCAGATGCGTGCAGCCAGATCTGTGTCAACTACAAGGGCTATTTTAAGTGCGAGTGCCACCCTGGCTATGAGATGGACACACTGACCAAGAACTGCAAGGCTGTTGGTATGGACACCCCAAAGTTCGGGCAGGGGACCAGCTCTGAGGGGGTACAGGAAGCGATGTGCTTCCACATGTGAGGAGTGGATGTGCACGGTGCACACACAGGCACACCAGTGCTCGGACTGTAGGTACCCGTCACACCCCACACCCTGTGCATGAACACCCACACAGAGAGCCCGGAGGCTGCGCTCACAGCACACAGTGCGAGACGCCAACGGCACTGCACCTACACAGCGTGGTCCATGCAGTCCTACACATGATCAGCTCCACCCACTGAATTCATTTCATTCATTTCCTTATGCTGAACACACAGTACTGTAGGTACTGGGGATCCAGCAGCAAGCAAAACAGACGTAAGCCCCTGTCTGCCTAAGGGACAGCAACATCTAGATCACTGGTGATCTTCCTAAAATTGAATCCGAAATCTAAAAATAGGTTGTGTGTATACTGGACATGTGTGACGTTGCTCGTGCACACATCTCAATGGTGTCACATATCACACCCCCCACCCCTGCTATTGGCCTAGAACAAAGTGCAAACTATTCGCCCAGTTCCCAGGACCTGTGGGATCTGGCTCCTGCCAGTCTGCACAGCTCCATCTCTTGCCACAGCCCCAGATACATGCTGTGTGAACTAAAGGCCTCCTGATTCTCCTCTGTGGAGTTGCCCGCAGCCTGATGTCTGTCCTCCACACTTCAGCCTCGGTCATCTTTCTAAAGCACTTAATGCCCCCTGTGTCGTTCCCTGAACACTGCAGTGGCGCCCTGCGCAGAGAAGTGATAGCTGCTGCGGAGAGATGCATCTAGTAGAGGGGCTGCCTTGAGCAGAGGCCCGGGCAGCAGAGCTCTGCTGTGGCTAGGTCAGGGTAGGTGGCTGGGGGCTGGAGTCAGGGTGTGTCAGGGGTCAGTGGTGAGGCTGGATAGGGAGCTTGGGGTATTACTGTGGAATCATAAAAAATTTGGAGGGAGTTTTTATGTCATAAAAAGAATAAAAATCCTTGTGTTATGTGTGGTGTTTTGCAGCTTACACTTTCTGTACCCAGTATTTCATCTGTTCCTCTAAACTTTAAGATAGAAATCGTCATGCCTATTTTACAGGAAAGTCAGGCATCACCCACAAACCAGTGACAGAGCCTTAGTCTCCAGATTCCCCACCTCTTGCACTGACCCTCTCCCTCTCAACCTCCCTGCATGGCAGCTGGCAGAAGCCCATCTCTAATCTTCACCAACCGGCACGAGGTGCGGAAGATAGACCTGGTGAAGCGGGACTACTCACGCCTCATCCCCATGCTCAAGAATGTCGTAGCGCTGGATGTTGAAGTTGCCACCAACCGCATTTACTGGTGTGACCTCTCCTACCGCAAGATCTATAGGTGAGCGGTGGCAGGTGTTCTGCAACCAGACCTAGGTGGGGGCAGGGGCTGACAGGGGAAAGGAGGGGTGGCCTCTGCACCCCTTCTGCCTCTAGGATTCCCCAGAATGGAGCTGGGGCTTGGGACGGGAGGCACAACCACAGAAACTGCCAGGACTTCACCTCCTGGATGGGCCTGGGCTGAGGTCTCTCTTGGAAGAGCATCGTTGAGCCCCCTACACCCAGGCTTTGACTGACCTCTGGCGGCCTATTAGGCCAATGCAAGACATAGCAAGTACTCAGCCAGAGCAGAAAGGAAGAAATCCCTTGCCTTGATGAAGACTTTCAAAGCAGCTCTCCTTGTTAGCTCCGAGGGACTCTCAGACCTGGTCCTGCCTAGAATATCCCACTCATAACATAGTGACATCCCTTGTGATGCTCCTAAGGGAAAAGTGTAGAGGAGGCTTCTGACCCTATCTAGGAGTCAGGGGATCTTCCTGAATGACACTGCCCCCAACCCAGCCCTTCACTGTGTCTGTGACACCAAAGTCAGAGGACTTTTGTCCTTGAGACAGTTTCTCCACACATGAAGAGCTTCTTTCCTGGGTCTTTCTCAGATACCACAAGCCTGCCTCCCTGCATGTCCTGCCCCCACCCCAGCCCACCCCTTTTGATAGTCACGGCTTTTCCTTGTCCTGAGAACCACTTGGTGGGACTACCAATGACCAGGCACTGGGTAGATGCTCAGTGACTGCTGCAAGAATGACAGGCTGAATGGATGGGTGGGTGAGTGAATGCATGGGTAAGTGAGTGAAAGGATGGGTGGAAGCAAATATACTTAGTGCTCTTCACTGACAACTCAGTGCCTGTTACACCCACTCAAAATACAGACAGACGGGGGCGGGGGGGCGGGGAGAGAGAGACAGACAGACAGACAGACAGGCAGAGGCAGAGACAGACAGCCAGGGGGACTGTTTCCTTTTGGCAGTTTCAGTTTCTGACTTGGGAGGATTCGTGGATGGTGATGGTGTTTTCTGAGACGGAAGCAGTGCAGGAGGGTAGGTCAGACCTATGGAGGACACTGGACACTGGGACTAGTCACCCAGAGAGGCTGTATTGGGGAGAAAACCGTGGAAAAACAACATTGGGGAGACAGAAAGTCCTGTTGATAGAGGTCCTGAGTGCACTGTATTTTTAGCCCCTTCTCTGCATTCTCGCTGCCACAACCTCTGCAGACCCTCTTCCTCTCTGACCGAGACACTGCAACAGCCTCTTAAGCAGTCCCCCTGCCTGCATTCCCTCCCCTTCCAGCCTATCTCCTACTCCGCATTGGTCATGTCACTCTCACATGCCTGCCTGACCATGCCCTCTAACTGTTCAGCTAGCCCCTCCAGGATAAAATCCTAACTTCTTAGCATGGCATGCAGAACCCATGAGAATGTGGCTCCTGCCTACACTTAATTCCAGTCTTACATCCTACACTCATTGGACTCTACCCCATAGGCTAGAACACTGTCTCAGAACACACTTATTTCTAGCATTTGCACATACTTTTCCCTCAGTTCTGTTCCTTGTGTTCTTGGTGAACCAGTCCTTCAGGACCTAACTACAAAGCCTCCTCCAACCCTCCAGGATGATGTAGTTGCCATTTTTCTACTCTTGTAGTCTAATACTTCCTGTGATCACATTGCACTATAATTGTTTGGCTAGAAATTTCTGTCCCCCACTAAACCTAGCTCCTCCAGGCCAGACACTATGACTGATTCAAGCCAGTACTCTTACCCTAATGTGTTGAATGGAAAATAGCCAAGTTCCAAAATCAAGTACTGGGGCTCTGAGAGAAGAGAGATGGGGGGAGGTTCATAGGCAGCTCCAGATGGACCCCATAGCCAGCTCTGGTTGCCCCTAGTGCCTACATGGACAAGGCCAGCGATCCGGCAGAGCAGGAGGTCCTGATTGATGAGCAGCTGCACTCTCCAGAGGGCCTGGCGGTGGACTGGGTCCACCAGCACCTCTACTGGACCGACTCGGGCAATAAGACCATCTCAGTGGCCACAGTTGACGGTGGCCGCCGATGCACTCTCTTCAGCCATGACCTCAGTGAACCCCGGGCCATTGCTGTCGACCCCCTGCGAGGGTAAGTATCCCTACCCTGAACTTTCCATTCTCCCACTGCAGGCGCTCAGTCCTCATGTCTTTGTCACAACACATGAGGAAGAGAGTCCGCATGGGCTCTTCTGCCTGTTAACACGGAGTACGGGCTCACTGAGCACTGACTGTCAGCTTCTGCTGGGAGACTGCCGCTCACTCATCATATCACAGGGGCAGAGCAGGGCTCCAAGACTGCTAAGGTAGAAAGTCTTTCCTCAGGCTGCTGTGTGCGGTGGGCTGCTCGTACGCTTCCCGAGACAGGAGTGCATTACTTCTCAGAAAGCTTGTTTCATTTGGGAGCAACTATGCCCATTAGAGAGTGTTTTGTTTTTCCTCACATCCCCAAACCTGTCTTCCTTTGACTTCCTCCTCTGCCTCTGGAGTCACATCAAAAATAGCTACCCCTACCCTAGGACAGCCCACAAAGCCTGAGGACCAACATCCCCGAGTCTGCTTTGCTCCAAGCTGCCACTGCCATCCCCGTTTCCTGTCTGCTCCATGCAGACCTGAGGCTGCATGTGCTATACCCATCTCCCAAACCATATAGTGACAACCAGCCGTTCCCTGGTCCATTGTGGCTCTGTCAGGGTCCCAGCAGGAAGCCCACTGCACACTTAAGTTAACTTGAGGGGGCTTAATGAAGGGACTATTAACAAGAGAGTGGGTAAGCTCTAAAGCACTACCCTGGACTGGTGACAGCAGCATATCACCAGCTAGGCCTGGGAGGCAGGAGTGAGGAAGGTTACCCAAGGGGAGAGTGGGGTAGAGAGCGCCATCTTTAGAGCATTAGTCAGCAGGAGCCAATCCTGCAGGGGGAGGCAGGGGAACAAATGTCCTGAACTCAGTGTCTCTGCTTTCCCCCTCCAATATTTTGCTGACCACAACCGGAAGCCAGGAGGCTAGGCACAAACTTTTAGTATACAGAGCAGAATGGAGACAGGTAAAGAGTGAATCCAAAGTGGCAATGGCAGGGGTCCGGGACAGTCACTCAGTGCCCACCCCAGAGCCAGTCTTGACTTGATACCTAGTAACAGTAAAGCAGGTTTGGGAAGTTTAAGCGCATAGGCTTAACGGGTTCATTTTGAATGTAAATTTGAATTTGAAGCTTGGCTCCATTACTTATTAACAATGTGATGTGAGGGAAGTCAACCCCCCTGAGCTATAATTTACTTATCTATGAAATGGAATTAAAACTTTACCCTCGTGGGACTGTTGTGAGGTAAAATTAAAACATTATTCCACAAATATTAAGACATATTATATGCCACACGAGTTACCTTCCAGGTATAACATGATGAACAGGCAAGGCGCCTGCAATAGAGCTTGTTGCAGTGAGGAAACAGACAGTAAGCAAGCACACCACAGCGCCCGGACACAGATGCCTAATCAGCTGTGGAAGCAAAGAACACATGCTTGAAGAAGAGAGTTACAAGGAAAGGATCAGAAAGAGTCTCTACTGAAAAGATGTTTAAACTGAAAACTAACCGGAGAGAGTGTGGGGGCCAGAGACTTTGCAAAGACCTGTAGTGAGAAAGGCTTGGTACCCTGGGGAATCAGAGAGGCCCCGAAGGGCAGATGTGAGGTTAGTGAGGGATGGGCTGGTGGGCAGGAGAAACAGCCAAAGAGGTAGGCAGGGGCCTGCTCATGCAGAACCCTGCTAGCTATGGTAAGGATTTGGGATTTAATTTTAATGGCAATAGGAGAAGCCACTGTAAAGTTTAAAAACAGGAGAGTGACAACTTTCCATTTTTAAAACCTCACTTTGCCTGCTCTGCAGGGACTGGGTTAGAGGAGGTGATTACTACTTTGCTAAGTACATGAGGGGAAAACCACTCAGCCCCGTACCTGACACACATTAAGTACTCTCAACAGACAGGGAGATGCCTGGACAGAGCCCCAGCTGTGTGGCGGGGGCTGGTCATCACTCTGCAGACCATTTACACTGCAGACCAGGAGAGTAAGAGAGGGCTGACAGGGCCTTTCCTGCTGTGGCACGCTAGGGCTCTACTTGGTGCTGCCAGACATGGAGATGGCTCACATTCAGGCTTCAAATTCAAACTCACAACTGTCCGCCCAAGGCCGAGGGGAGTCCCAGGGAATAAAGCCTCCCCAGTCGCTCAGAGGAGATAAAGGCTAAAGCACCTACTAACTCTAAGCTTTCATGGTTTTAATGGATTTCTGAGGTCTTCCCGGTCCCCACTAAGCATACCCTTTCAGCCCTTCAGGGGGTTAATGAGCCCACGTGACCTAGACCACCCCAGTCATGTCCCTCAACAAGAAGCCAGATTGGGTTCTTCTCTCTCACAGGTTCATGTATTGGTCTGACTGGGGGTACCAGGCCAAGATCGAGAAGTCTGGGCTCAATGGAATCGGCCGGCAAACACTGGTGTCAGAAAATATTGAGTGGCCCAATGGAATCACCCTGGGTGAGCCCTGCCTTCCCCAGATCAGGAGCTTGTTCAGCACCTGATCCTCACAACTGCCTGGAGCTCCTCTCTTGTTTCTGCAGCCCCTTGTGGTGCTACTGCCTTTGCTGCCTATGGTTGTCCCAGGGTGACCTTTCTGAGGCCTGGAAATATGGGCCGGGAGGGGGCCCCAAGGAGCAGAGATCCTGGCAGCTGTCCCAGGCTCATGACCTGGTCCCTCCTCCCCGTTTCCTCCCCAAGATTTGCTGAACCAGCGCCTGTACTGGGTAGACTCCAAGCTGCACCAGCTGTCCAGCATTGACTTTAGCGGAGGAAACAGGAAGATGCTGATCTCCTCCCCTGACTTCCTGAGCCACCCTTTTGGGGTAGCTGTGTTTGAGGTGAGCCCCATGGGGGGGACATAAGGCCCCATCAGGAAGCAAAAGCCTCATAAAGGCTTATTCAAGTAGGATGGCTCCCTGAGACTTGTCCAAATGGAAACAAAGGGACAGGCAGTCACCCTACTTGTCTGTATACAACTTGTGAGTTGCTCACATACAAGGCTTTGCAGGCCTTTGTCCACCTGGCTCCCTTCCCAAGACCCCTCTCTCAGAGTGCTTCCAGGTAGGTTGCTGGGTCATGTGATTCTTCGGCACCCAGCACACCCACATAAACAGACGGCATATAAAGGGAGGGGGGAAGAGGGAATATACATTTCCTTATAATCATTTATCGTTGGAAATGAACTGAGAGGTTGTTAAATTCAGTACAGTTTTACTGACCTTTGCTGGACCCTGGGGTCATAAAAGTGAATCAGACATCGTCCTAGTCCTCAAGAAGCTCCCAGGAGTGTGAAGAGTCAGCACTCTCCAGTGTTCTGACTCAACAACCTTTCTCCTCAGAGAATAAGGAAGCAAGAACCAATCAAGGTCTCGTACACTGACCTCTTCCCCCAAACTTAGACCAAGGGGAGGGAAAACAGGAAGGGGCAGTGGTCTGAGGTGGGCATTGGCAATATTTGCTTGGCACAACGTCACCCAGATCTACTCTGAAATTGTGGGCAAAGCCCCATCTTCAAGTCCAGCCCCTGCTTCAAAATACAGGTGTGTTCGGACACATGCATATGTGCTTCTGGATCTGTATGGCATGTATATGTAGAGTATAGGTATGTGCTGTGTATCCATCAATGCGTATGTGTAAAGCGTGCATTCCCGTTGTGCTGGTGCTTGTGACTGTAAGTTCCACACCACTTCTTAGACCAGTGCTTAGTTAGCTACCAGTGTGCCCTGTGTGTATAGAGGAGCATGTGGGCATGTCTCGATCTGTGCATGAGGATGCATGGGTGTACCTGTAAGTGTGGATCTGTCTCGTAGGCTTGTGTGGACCAACTGTAGGATGCACATGTGTGTATGCCCAGAGGCTACAGGAGGCCTAGAAGGGAACAGTTCTCAGCTGCTCACCCATCTCCTCCAGTCCTAGTAATGAAAATAGCTAGAGAGACCCGACCTACTGGGAGGAAGCTGGCCTAGCTCAGCATTAATGACAACCTGCAGGCCAAAGCACAGGGTCATCAAGCAACACAAAGGGGACGCAGAGCAGATGCTACAGCGCCACGGCTGAATCCCAGTGAATCTGTGGACAGAAGAGCTCGGGGGAGGTCTTATGACTGTCGCTTGGGGACAGCCCTTGGGATGAGGTTATGGGTATAGGCTCTAGGCCTCCCATCCCCTGTATCTGCACCCACAGGACAAGGTGTTCTGGACAGACCTGGAGAACGAGGCCATTTTCAGCGCAAATCGACTCAATGGCCTAGAAATCTCCATCCTAGCTGAGAACCTCAATAATCCACATGACATTGTCATCTTCCATGAGCTGAAGCAACCAAGAGGTGAGCCTCTCCTGGTCCCTGGTCCATGATCCCTACCCACCTCTCGTCCCTCCACCAGTCAGGCTGTGTTCATGTTCATGTCATGTCTCAGCAGCCCCAGGATGAACAGCAGCAGTTCCTCTCCCTGGTAGAGTGCTTTGCTGTCCCATACTTTATCTTATTTTGCCTTAAGCTTTTGGTGAAATAAGGCTGGATGTAAGAAAATATGAGTCCTATTTTTGCCAATCTTACAAAGTATGAGTTTTCCTTTCACATTTAACTCTTGAGGAAACTGTAGCTCAGAGAGGTGAAATAATGTTAGCAGGTGGCAGAACTAAGACCTAAACTCAGATCTGTGGTTCCAGAGCCCCTTCTGCCATGAAGGAGCACACTGTCTCTCATACCCATTTGTACCCACTCTGCAGCAGAATAAACTAATGTCCCCATAGGCTAGTGATAAATCAGCTTGTTGGCTGGGACTAGAAGCCAGGAATCCTATTGGGCTGACAGCTCCTCTGTTGCTAGGATGTACTAGTTCTAACTATAACTGAGGTGTAGGCTGCTGGGGTGAAAGTGAGAAAGCAAAGGAGATAGGTTGGTGCCTTATCTCCAGATCTAGAAATTTAAGTAAGAAATATGGTATGTGGCATGGGGGGAGGGAACAGGGACTCTGGAACCCAACAGACCTCAATTTAAATTCTGTCTCCAAAATTACTAGAGATACAGCAGAGCTATCTTCCCAATTAAATGACAGGGCAGGTCTAGAACACCAGGGACAGTAATGGAAGGTGCCCAGTGAACATGGTAGAGGAAGCTTCTTGAGCAAACTGAGTGGGCAGGGCCTGGCTCTCTGGACGGGGAAGGCCTGGCATGGCCTGACTGTGCTCCAGCTCTGCCTCTTTCCATCTCTGCCATTAGCTGCAGATGCCTGTGAGCTGAGCACCCAGCCCAATGGAGGCTGTGAGTACCTGTGCCTTCCTGCTCCCCAGATCTCCACCCACTCTCCCAAGTACACCTGTGCCTGTCCTGACACAATGTGGCTGGGCCCAGACATGAAGAGGTGCTACCGAGGTAAGCAGATCTACCAGGAGGGGTGGCACCTGGCGATGCCAGACCTTGTCCTGCTCAGTTCCACCCTTGGCTTCTGGGACCAGAAGCTCCTGGTTTTCCTCTGTGTTTTCTGGCCACCTGTTGCCCTTGCAGTCTGCTCTTCTTTACCGCCCTTGAATGCTGGTATCCAAGGCTTTCTCTTCTCATTCCCAAGGAAAATGCACACTTATATACAACATTTTAAATTCAGTTTGAGGGGCTTTTTTTGGCACCCCTTGAAGACCTCAAGTTAAGAACCCCGATTTCCATGGTTTCAGTTACTGTTTATATGCAGGTGAGCTTATTTCTCTCCTAGAACACACTAGCTAGAATCCCTTTTGTGATATGACTGGGACTAATAGTTAAATATAAATTTATATTCATTTTCCAATCTTAATGCAGGACCAAGGCCTTTTGTTTCAGCATGTCTCTACCACACCATGCATGACTCCCAGGTTCAGTTGTTTAAAGTGGAGTGAGACTTAAACCTGAAAGTGTGACAATATGACTATAAAGTCTTCCTAGATTTACATGATCTCCCCTCCTCCCAGTCTTTTACAGTTATCTTGACCACACCTAACTCTACCACATTGTTTTAATGACTCATCTTTATCAAATCAACATGCAGTGTAAACATAAAATGCTTGGGATTCAGGGAAAGAAAAGACTGTCACCCATTCAGGAGGATTAGGGAAGGCTTCACAGAAGAGGCATTTGAGCTGAGCCATGAGGATAAGTTCATATGGATAATACAGGCAATAATTTAGACAGTAGAGCAACAGAATTCTCTTTCCAAGCGATCTCCGTGGTATTTCCCCTCCAGCACCTCAGTCTACCTCAACTACGACGTTAGCCTCCTCCACAACAAGGACAGTAGCCAACACCACAGGAGTTCCGGGGACCAGCGTCCGCAGCCCCACCTACCAGAACCACAGCACAGAGACACCGAGCCTGGCAGCTGCAGCCCCAAGCTCAGTTAGTGTCCCCAGGGCTCCCGGCATCAACCCATCTACCCCAAGCCCTGCGACCAGCAACCACTCCCAGCACTGTAAGAACACGAGTTTTGCATTCTTTCCTGACATGGAGGGGGTGTGGGGACGCCAGGGTGGGAGGATTCATGGGCAGAAGAAATCGTTCCAGTGCTGAATATTGGACATCTCTGAGGAGGAAGTGGAGGGAGGTGGAGTACCAACCTGCAATTTAGGAGTCTCAGGAGTCCCTAACTTACAGAGGGTCTTGAGGGAAGCTACTTGTTGTATCTGACCTCAGTTTCCTCACCTACAAAGTGGAATTAAGAGTAACCCTCCCCCTACCTACTTCCCAAAATTGCATGAGAGACAGATGACAGTGTGAATGGCTTCTGCCGACTCTGGGCTTGTGTGTTAGTCGTAACATGTGAGGGGGTGTCCCTCAGGCTTGGAAACCTCAAAAGCTAGAGTCAATTAAACCTCGGGAGGTTCCCCAGATAGTAGTATCTGTAATGGTGGTCTGTTTGTGCCTCTTTCCAAACCCTGGGATGAAGATAATTAAGTTCACTCTTTATTAATCATCTAGAGCAGTAACTGTCACTGCTAGAAATGTTCTCTCTTATTAACCAGCAAATACCTTTTTTAATCACATTACCTGCCAGGGAGGGTTCACTGAAGATGATAAACCATCTTTTAAGTGTTTACCCATCTGCACATGGTCCACAAGCTGAGCAGCTTGGCAGCACCTCCCTAGCTGAGCCTGTTTGGCCAGCAGCAGGATTTTCAGAGTTGAGCACTTACCCTGAAGTGTAGAGGCAGGCAGAACATGTGTGAATTCCAGTTTCTCTCATCTGGGGCTGGGCCTCTGGCCAGTGCATATATGGGTGGCTTCACCATGCTCTAGGCTTTGACAGCCAGCGCTTGCTGGGCCCTGGAGTGAGAGGACAGGTACATGTTGGTTTTTTTCTCCCCTTATTGATTAGACTCCCTTAGAGTCACTTGGAGAAACAGGCACACAGAGGATTTGGGCCACTGCCTGGGACAATCATCTCTCGTGCAGCACAAGTAGACAAAAGGTCCTTTTCACTCCCAAGGGCTGTCATGAGGATACAGAGGAGAGCCTTTTAAACCTCAAGTGCTATACAAGTGTCATGAAGAAGATGGTTATAAGAGTGAAAGAGATGACACAACATATTTTTTAAAAATACAGTACAATTTCCCTGTACTTTGCAGTTTAGAATGTGATTTTGTATACCCTAGTCTAGTTAGGCCTCACAACAGCCCCTGCCACACTTCCTGCTAGCCAGGCTGTGCCAAGCACTATGCAGTGTGTGAACAGAATGTGTGATAATTTGACATGGTTTGCTTCATTTAATCCTCACAATATCCCTAGGAGGTAGGTAATGTAATTATCCTCATTTTAAAGATTAAAAACAAATGTTATTTATAAGATCTAATACTTGCCTAAGGTCATACAAGTTATAAGTAGAACCAAAATTTGATAAGTTTGACCCAGGAGTCTGTGCTCTTAATTTTACTATACTAGCTGCATCTCACTTAATTGCTCATTAAAATGATAAAGCAGATGGAAAGACAGCCCGCCAAAAACAGAAGAGACAAAGTAGGTGCTGGCTGAAAAAGTCAATTCCCTCAGTCAGTCAGCAACATGAAGCCCTAAGTGGTGCAACTGTGGACAGCGAATGGGACTTGGGTCATGAGTCCTGAGTTTGAATCCCGAGTTTGAGGCCCAATTTTGTCACTTACCTGTGAGTCCCCAAAACCCTAGTTAGACCCAATTTCCCCATCTGTGAAATGGAGATAACTCTGTCCTGCCTGCCTCACAGGAGTTTTGATAGGCTCTAGAGAGACTGATTGTTAAGCATTAGCCAGGATCATTGTTTTAGAATGAGGGCAAGAAGCAGAAGGGTAGTTTGTAGCTTGAGGCTGACCAGGACTTGGGCTTTCAGTGATGGAACACTGTTCTGCAAATATTTGTTTTTTGCAGATGGGAATGAAGGTGGCAAGATGGGCTCAGCAGTCACTGCTGCTGTCATTGGGATCATCGTGCCCATGGGTGAGTGTGGCCCCAAGTCATGGGGAGAGAAGAGACCCCCCTCTCCAGGGCCCTGGGGGAAATCACTAAAAGGATGGTGTGATTAGCACATTGACCTGCCCTGTCAACTTCTGCTCTGGCAGCCTTCCTGCCCACCTCCCAGTCCTGATTTAGCTTGATCTCTTAGCTTGGCACACAGGTCCTACAGGACCAGGCCCCAGGTGATGATCCAGATGCATCGCCATTACCCCTTCAGCCACACTCTGCAGTCCAGCTGTGTGAAGCCAGAGTGTAGGCTCCATGGGGACATGCTGGCTTTATAGCTCACCAGCTTCTAGCAGTGTCTGGGACATGGTAGGAAAGAAACAACTTGTTAAATTTAATGAGTAGAGCTACTTGCCATTCTTTTAATAGATCATACTCTCTCTCTCTTTCTCTTTGGTTTTCAGCAAACATTTATCAAGTAGTACTATGTGCCAGACTCTGTGATAAGAGGAGGGAGGGTGGTTAAAAATGAGTAAGGCATGGTTCCTGTCATCCAAATGCTTCTAGTCTTATCAGAGAGACATACCTAACAAAGATAATCTAACGATGACATGGTAAATCCTAAAACTGAACCATATGCAGTTTGGTAGAAGTGCTCAGGAAGCACTTAGAACGGGGAGAGAAGGAAGCAGGAAGGGACAGTTTCCTAGTATAAATGGTATAATCAGCCAAGTGAAGACACATCGAGAGCAATCTAAGCACTGAAGACAGCATGAGCAATGCCAGGAATGGAAAATGGCATGGGAGGGTAAGGAGTTCAGTATGGCCAAAATATAACCTTTAGCTAACCCTTGCAGAGAACCATGGGGGCCAATTCATTCTTTCTTGCCCTGATGTTCACATGGACATCTGGTCTCTCATACCAGTCTCAGTTCTTAGAAGGATCATTCGTTGTCCCTCCATAGATTTAGCTCTTTTACTTGTCCATGATTACCTCAAGGACAGGACTTGGCCCTTTTATCCTGGAAATCTTCAATGTGGTGATAACTGAGTGAAAATTTTATGGACCTGTTCACTGCACAGAGGACTGTGCCAAGGAGCCAAGGAAGAAAAAGATCAAAGACTTTAAGAGCTTTCCTTCATTCATCAGACTTAGTCATATAAAAGTGATATAAAGGAAGTGTTAATACATAGAATGTGGTCTAATAGAAGTGTGATTTTTGGAGGAAAGGGAGTAGTATTTGAGAAGATGGCATTTGAATTGGTCTTCAAAGGCTTCAAAATGATGAGACTATTCTAGGCTTATTTTGAGTGGAGTGAGTAGAAAAATATCCTGAGTATTGTTTAGTGAACCCCTTTCCTGCCATCCTTGGCCCTACAAAAAGACATGTATGTGCCGTTTTCCTGATGTAACCTACAGTGATATAATCAATATTTTTAATTTCTGCTAATCAGTGGAATGAAAAACAAGTCTTCTTTCCCCAAACCTCCCTGTGATGTTGGGTATCTTTCCGTAAGTTTCTTGGCCATTTAGACTTCACCCTTTATGCCTTTCCTCTTCACAGTCTTGTTTTTGTTGGTTCTTTGTCTTATTCATGTATTTATATATCTTATCTATATATAATTACTCTTACACCTTTGTAACATATGTTGGGAATGTTTTCTCCCAGTCTGCCACTTAAGCTTTAAGTTTGCTTATGGCATCTTTTGGCATCCATAAACTGAATTTTTTTAAGTATCAGATCTCTTAATCTTTGTGTTAGGATTTCTGGTTTTATGTATTCCTTAAGGAGGTCTGCTTCACTCTGAATGTTTAAAATAGCTCCATATATATTTTTCCACTACCTTTTTTCAAATGTTAATGCTTTTCATTATGAACCCATACACGATTACTTGTCTCCTGGTTTGTTGAAACAGTAGGTCAGACATTTGCCACAATATCGTCTAAGTGGCTGGCTGTAAAAACTCCAGCACCGCATTCATCGGATGGGCACTCTTGATGAAGGTGACTGATTTTACCATTCTCATTCTCCTTAAAATATTTCAGGACAGCCAGCTTAGCCTTCTTTCTTATATGTTTGTTTTTCTTGGGAGTGGTGTAAGTCTTCTTTCTTTTCTCAAAACAAGAAGAGCGGGCTCCTTTTGAATGTTGTAGTCAGATAAAGTTCATCCCTCTTCCAGTTGCTTGCCAGCACCTCCCTTATCCTGGATCTTGGCCTTTATGTTTTTTATTGTATCCAGGGTTCAACCTGGGGAGTGATAGTCTTCCCTGTAAGGGTTTCACAAAAATCTGCATCTTGGCAGCAGTTCCACCACAGATGACAGATGAGAAAGGACTTGTTTTTTCTACACTTTAAACATATCTTTATTTTAATTTATTTAGATTTTAAACATTTTTATAGTTCTATTTATTTAGAAATAAGTCCATTTCAGGCTCATTTTAAAGTATGGTGTGAGGACGACATTTAACCTTTTTTTCCCCTACATGCCTGTCTTTCCCAAAACAATTAAGTAGCCTAACCTTCTCTTCTAACTTGAATTGTCATATTTATTATAAACTATGCCTACAAGTACTCTGATCAGCCTCTAAGTCATTATTCCCTTCTACCAATTATCTGTCTATTCATAAATATTAAAGCACAACTTTACAATATATTTTAATATCTAGTGTAGTGCATTAACTGTTCTTGCAACATTTTTTTAGCCTTTTGTATTCAATTTCTCTTCTAGATGAACTTTAGAATTATCCTGTCAGTTCTATAAAAGTTAACGTGGAATTTAATGTTTTGGACATATAATTGGTAGGGGAGAATTTCCATTTTTACAATATTGAAACTTCCTGTTCAGGAACATGACATCCTAGCCAGTGACCATGCAGCCTCCCTTGAATGCGCAGCCTGATGCTTACTTTCTCATGGAGTTGCTGGCCCCAGTTTTGCCCAGCTTTGTTCAAGAGCTTTCTACTTTACTTGTTAATATATTCATGTGTTCTAACTGAGAGCCTGCATTTCCCTGCTGCATCCTCCTCTAGAGATGCTCTTCTGGTAGAGGCCCACCTTTGAAAAGAAATAGCCCCACTCACCTCTGTCCTCCAATTTGGATAGAGAATGGCTTTCTTGGAGAGTGCTGGGCAGCCTCAGCACTAGGGCAAAGTGAGGGAAAGAAATTCACTGAACTCACTTAGCATGTTACTAAGTGCCAACTCAATGCTAGGCTCTGGGCATAGAGACAGAAATAAGACATAGACTCTACCCTCAAAGGGCTCAGTCCAGTTGGGGGTACACATATATAAGTATGATACTTCATTGGGGTACAATGAAGGAGCAACTGATCCTAATTTAAGAAATTGAGGGAGACTTCACCTTTGAACTGGACCTGAAAGATGGGTGGTTAGGGAAGGAAGAGATGGGGGAAAGGCTTCCGAGCAACAGAAAAGAACACTTAGAAACAGAGACTGTGGAACAAGGGGCAGGAACTGGAGAAGGGGCTGCACTGACTGGAGCCTGCTGGAGGTCCAGTGTAACCTGTGTCTTCCTCTAGGGGTAATAGCCTTGCTGTGCATGAGTGGCTACCTGATCTGGAGAAACTGGAAGCGGAAGAACACCAAAAGCATGAATTTCGACAACCCAGTATACAGGAAAACGACGGAAGAAGAGGATGAAGATGAGCTCCACATAGGGAGGACCGCTCAGATTGGCCATGTCTATCCTGCAGTAAGTATTCCTTGCTGGAAGAACACCTTCTTTCCTTCCTTCCCCCACTCCTTTCTTCCTTGCCTTCCCTATTTCCCTCCTTCCTGTCTGTCTGTCCTTATTCAAACACTGATCAAAAAGCCTACCATGTGCCAGGCACTACTCTAGGCCCTGGGGACAGAGAAATGTTATGGCCGGGGTTGGGATAGAAAGGTATCAGGAACAGCTTGTAGCTGGACACTCTTCCTGGCAATAAGGAAGTGTCTTTCTCTCTGCTGAGTAAGCGTTCAAAACTTTTGGCCTAGAAGGGTAACTGTAGCCTAGCCATTTAGTTCAAGTGTTCAACAAACACTGTTTGCTGGTTATGTGCTAAGCACCATATTAACTATCAAGTGTTCAATGCTAAGGAAAGCACGCACTTGCTCCCAAGGAGCTAGTGGGGGTTAGATAGTCACATACTGTTGTACAAGTGTGTGCTAAGTGCCATGGTGGATGCGCAGGTGTGTGCTTTGCTAGGAAGCTTTCTCTGGCTTGCTTTGTTCTCCCACAGCCTCTCTCCATCACAGCACTGTCACACTATAGTTACTGTCTTATTACTTAGTGGTCTCCCCACTAGACCGTGAGCTCCTTGAGGGCAGGATTGTCTAATCAGTCTATTTCCCTGGTGCCTAGCACAACATAGCTCTTAGTACATGCTATGGAAACATCAATAAGGAGCTGTTAATTCTGTTTGGGAAATCAGGCAGGGGAATGCCTCACAGAGGAGGTCATGGATGAACTGTGTGCTTAAGAAATTAATAGCAGTCTTCTGGGTAGAGGGAGAAAATGGCATTCAAGAAAGAAGCATGTGCAAAAGCTGAGAGACACACCAGGGCACGGCTCGTTGGGGGAGCAGGGACCACAAAGTGGCTGGAGCAGATGCCCTGGTTGTATAGCAGAGTCAGGGGGCTGAGTGTGACCTCATAGGTCATCCAGTCCATCCCCCTGTCAGGCAATCAGCACCTTTGACCGCCCACTGTGGGCAGAGCCCTGTCTTGGGGAGACCAGAGAACTGGAAGACCCAGCCCCTGCCCTCAAGGAGCTTTTTGTCTTGCCGGGGGAACCAAGGTCACAGCTGCACCAACTCCCGAAGAACCCTCTTTCCGAGCTGCCTGTCGTCAAGTGCAAGGTAGGGCAGTGCCACTCTCAGTCTGAGGGGCTGGTGAGTGAGGGCATGAACCCAGGCAGGTGCAGCCAAGCCTAGAAGGCTTCTTGGATCTAGAATGTGGCTGCAAATTGTAAGCTGGGTGCTGGGGCAGAGGAAAGACTTGCTAGTTGCTGACTGAGGGACGGCATGTGGAAGAAATGATTGCGTATGGGGTAGGGCAGACTGAACTGCTGCAGACTGTTCATGAAGGGGAGATGTGGGAAATGAAGTCGAACAAGTAAGGAAGGTTAGCGGATGGCCTGGAGGAGCCTTAACCTCGGCCAATCCAAGCAAATAGTCGCTTAGCTAATTTTTAAAGGTCAGAGAGGGCACAGTGGAAGAAGAGTTGAGCTTGGAGTAAGAAAGTGATGACTCCCAGTTTTACTGTTCCACAACCTTGTGATCATAGTCATTTCTTTCTGCTCACATTTATTTGTAAAATGGGAATAATAACTCCTGTTATTTCTGCCAACTAAGTTTGTAAAGTTCAAGTGGTATAGCACATGTGAGAGTACTTTGTGATTTATAAAGCACTCTATACATGTTTCCAGAGAAGAACACAGTGACTCAGAAAGAGCTATTTCTGATTAATCTAAGCTCCTGCTAGTTGCAAAGAAACAGATGAGGAAAGTGAGGAAACTGACATTTAGTGAGAATGTGTCAGACACTACAGTCTTACATACATTTTCTTGTTTAGTCTTCACAATAACTATTAAATTGCTACTATTGGCCCCATTTTTTCAGATGAGAAACTGAGACTCAGAGAAATTAAATAACTGAATCATTTGTCTAGGGTCACAGCCAGGAAGTGGCAGGACCAGGACTCAAATTCCAGTCTGTATGTACACTACACAAAAGCCCATGCTGGGCGTCTCCAAATGGGGTAAACAGCCTTGAAGCTTTGGAAATCAGTATTCTCAACAACCTGTTCTCTCTTCCCTACCTTTCTCAGGAAGATCCCTCATCATTGCTGGGACTTGTCTTTAGCCTAGAGATCTGTCTTAGAGAGAATGGAAGGGTAACCATACTGGAAGAAGGTAGTCTCAAATATCTGTGCTAATGTAAGGCCATGCATTCATGCAAAACCACAAATAACCCAAATATGAAAGGCAGCAGGGTTACTTTTTATTGTATGTAGAATATCCAGAGATGGAAAACTTGAGTCTGATTATACTTTATGCTGGTAGGTTGATCTAGAATTCTCTGGACCCACATGTGTTAGGTACTAGATTAAACACTCTAAATACATTATTCATCTGATTCCCCAACCTATTTGACATGAGATGAAACCAAGACTCAGAGAGATAAGTGCTTAGCCCAGATTTCTCATCAGCCCATAGCAATGAGAAATACACTGAAACACTGGGCTCTGTCCAAAGGAGGGTTTCCAGGATGTGGAGAGCGGGAAAGAGGACTGTATCAGGAGCAGGTGGGGAAAGCCTGGTATGTAGTCTAGAGAAGATGACACTCAGAAGGAAGGGAAGGGATTTCAAACACTATCTACAAATATCAAGGACTGTCCTGTGTAGAACTCTCTGGATCTCAGAGATAGAATCAGGGACCATCAGAAGATAGAAACAGATTTCATGTCAATATAGGAAAGAATTTAAATCCACAATGGACTAGACTCCCGCAGAGACTAGTGGCCTCACAATCTAGTGATCAGCCATTTATGGCAGAGGGAGGTCTAGTGTTACTTACTAGAAAGTAAGTGGGTGGTGAGGAAAGAACGATAGAGTTTAATTGATCTGTACTGTATTACAAGTCTGTATAAATCATTTGGGAGGGATGCAGCAGATTATTTTCTTAATTGTGATTAGCATGCTGGAGACAAGTAGCTAATGGCCTGGGATTAAACATTTGCTAAAGCAAACCCTGATGTCAACTAAACCTAAATTTCTATAAAGAAGGGTTAGCAAAGTTTAGATCTCAGCAGTCCTCCTTTACCAAGAGGAAGAAAAGTGATGGAAAAAACTGTGGCTCTGGATTCACACAAATCTGGGTTCAAATTTTAGTTCACCCACTTGCTTTGTGATCCAGGACAAATGTTGTTTAAGCACATTGAGTCTCAGTTTTCTCATCTGTAAAATAATATGGCAAGCCTGTTTCCTGGGGTAGTCTGAAAATTATGTGAGCTAATTCCTATAAAGTAATAGACTGTCTGATGCCTTGTGGGTACTTGGTGCACAGCTACTGTGGGTCTAATGAGGATTTCTTTGCTCTCTCTCCCCAGCGAGTGGCATTAAGCCTTGAAGATGATGGACTGCCCTGAGGATGGGACCACTCCCTTCGTGCCTCATGGAATATAGTCCCATGCACTACACTCTGGATGGTGTATGCCTGGATGGAAGGGTTTCTGTATATGGGTCTGTGTGCGTGTGCGTGTGCGTGTGATTTTTTTTTTAATTTATGTTGCGGAAAGGTAACCACAAAGTTATGATGAACTGCAAACATCCAAAGGATGTGAGAGTTTTTATATGTATAATGTTTTATACACTTTTTAACTGGTTGCACTACCCATGAGGAATCATGGAATGGCTACTGCTGAGTGACTAACATGATGTACATAACCAAATGGGGCCGATGGTACAATAGCTTACTCATCATTTTAAAACTATATTTACAAAGGGTATTTGGTTTGGGGGGGATTTTTTAGGTTTTGGAGGTTTTTTTGGTAAATAAAATGATTATGCTTTGTGGCTATCCATCAACATAAGTAAAAAAAAGAAAAAAAACTTCAAGTTTCAACTTCCTCCCCCATTTAGATTATTTATTAACATATTTTAAAAATAAGATTAGTTCTATAAATAATTTAGAGACATGAGAGTATTTATTTTTGGTATGACTGGCCCACCATTGCAGGCTCAGTGCATTTAGTTTATGTGTGTATGTGTGTGAGAGAGAAAATTCTGTAGAGAAAAGGCGCACCTGTGACTGTTGTTCAAATACATACAGAAAAATATATTTTAAAACGGTCCAAAAGAGGGTTATCTGTAGTCTCTGAGAAGCCTTTGGAAATTAGGCTCAGAAAACAGATACCCGGGTTTGCGCAAACAGGTAGTGGAAGAGGCCTATCTTTCCCACTTCTGGCTAGTCCTGGGACCCAATCGATCAGGAAAAGTCCTTCCACTCACCCATGGCTGCTGTGACTCTGCTTGGGCTTACTCTTCTGTGACTAAGGCCAGTGCACAGACTTGACACAGTGCCAGAAGTTTTCATGCGCTCAGATGAGACTACTGCTTGAACCTCAGCTACCCCTTGTTTTAAGGTTCAGCTATTTGAATAACTTTTTCAATATCCTTCAGGACACTTGGGTTGAACTCAGTTTGTTCTGAGGCATGCTGAGGGTCTTTACTTACAAAGAGCTAAGTGGAGTGGTTCTAGAGCAGCCCAAGTTTAATCTAGAGACTGGCTCAGGCACTGAACCTCTGAGATATACTATGGATGAGGATAAGGACAGTGGAATAGGTTTTGTTATATCTCTATTTCTCCCTTCTTCTTATCCTCTACCATTTCCTTTAGGTGGGGAAAACATTTCAAAGTAATACATAGGCTTGTTACCATCATGTGTTCATGTAGATGAAACTCATTTTTGGTTTAAGTCAGAAAGTGGCCAAACCTGAAGTCATATTTGATGGGGAAAATGGCATCCGCAATATTATAGTATACTGACTATATATGTTCACACAGGGATTTGGTTTACTGCTTTGTAAATAAAAGGAAAAACTCTGGGTATATGTACAGGTTTTTTTTTTTTTCCCATTATGGACACTGGTCCTTGGGGAGACAGGGAGAAGTGCCCTTTTTTCTTTGTGGGGTCTGCCACTGGAAACCATTGTAATCCTACAGTCCCAGAAAGAATTAGTCCCCACTGGCTCTCTGTGAAGGTGTGGTCTTTCCTTAACTCTGATGTTCTGACATTTCATTGCCACTGGACAAGCAGGGACAAGGTGTGACACAGAAGTGTTTGGATTAAGTAGGAGCAGAAGACACAGCTAACCTTAACCTATCTGGAATTTGACAAATATATGCAGATTCATTCCCCTGCTCTTCCACTCCCTGCTGCCCCCTCAATGAAGCCTGGATGTCTTACCAGCTTGCTACCCCTTGAGTTTCCAGACAAGACATTCTGGTGTTCTCTCACCCTGTTCCAGGACCTTCCTCTGCATCACTCTTGGTCTCCTTACTTCCAAGAAAACAACTGTGTTCTGGAGCCTGGGCACTGTGCTTTATGTAAACAAGCAATTTCTTCATGATAGGCATGTGTTGATAGTTTTGAAACATTCACTAAGAAGGTAAATGCAGTTGACCTAGAATGACCAATACCAAACAGAATTTCAAGAACAGATGGCCAACTCCTATGGAGCTTAATCACTACTATTTTTTCAAGAATGGAAAGTAAAACTATTTTTGGCTGAAGAAAAATGATGAATGTGAAAAACGTTGAAATTTACGCAAAAGAAGCAACTTTTTCTGTAACCTGTCTCCAAAGAAATAGAATTGCCTGGGGAAATGAAATGATAACCGTGACTAATGCAGTTTCTAAACTTTCAGTCAGATCCTGGTCTTCACGGGAAAAAAAGTAATGAATGGGGTCAAGACAATTCAGCTGAGATCTCAAAATTATGATGGAACAACTTTCTCAGCAACATCCATGTTTTCTGAATATGCTACAGTTGCAGTTTGAAAGAGGCAGCTTTGGAAGCAACCTGCAAAAAAAAAAAAAAAAATCATGGGATACTCTCGTGTTGGATGAAATCTGAGGGATCAGGTCCATCCTCCCCCTAGTCTAGGAGGCATCTGAGCCTCATTTGGGGGGTTGGCTGCATTTCTGTCACCTTTCACTCCTGTGCCATCATGTATCCACAACCAGTAACGAATCCAGCGTCACTGGACTGAAAAGCTGGAAGGAAGACATAATGCCAAGAGAATGGAAAGTTCATTTATCAGACTTATTTCCTCTACTTAAAAAGAAACTGGTCCCAGTCCTTTTCCTCCTTTTCCTTTACAAGGAGATGACTTTTGGCTGCCTGAACACTGTACCAAACCTGCTACCTATTTTATGGCCTATCTTTCCAGTGGACTTCTGAAGGCACTGGCAGAAAAAGCCTTCCAGAAACAGGGAAAACTAAAATTTTATTTATTTATTCTTGATAGCATGATTATTTATAAAACAGATTGAAGTAACCTGTAACCTCAGAATGAGATCGGATTTAAATTTATGGCAATAAATCAATCCCTCCAATTTTCTCTTGATGACTGAAATATTCTTTCACTGAAACCACTCACTAGGTGCCAACTAAGTGCCAGGCACTATCAATTAAGCTTTGTCTTTCCTTCTGGAGCTCACAGTAGCAGCAGAGGAAAACAGGTGGATACGAAAAAGAAATAGTTTTTTTTTTTTTTTTCCCAGAGTACTGTTAGGGCACAAAGGAGAGAGGGTAATTTCTACCCAAGGAGATGAGGAATGTGGTCAAGAAAGACAACATAGAAGTGACCTTAAGCCAAGTCTTAAAAATTAAGTAGGGGTGCCCAAGCTGCTTCACGTAGAGACCCTGAGCTGTCACAGAGGCATGAAACAACATGGAGACTTTAAAGAACTGCGTGTGATTCTTTACTCTGCGTGTAACAAGAAAAAGTACAAGGCAAGATATAAGGCTGCATAAAAAGACAGGTTCAGTGTAAGCACTTTATAGATTACTTCTATTCTTTCTGGGTCAATTAAGCAAACATTTCTTCTGTATGAGGCAACAAATGCATCATGAAAAATTCATCAGGATGCATTGTAAGCACTTTGCAAACATGCCAGTCTTCAGCCTTAAGTTTTCCAGTGGCCAAAGGGAAATAATGACTGCTTTTCATAAATATGAATCTTAAGTTTTTTTATATGATCAATGAAAACTGATAAGTACAGCAAGATTTTCAGAGAAGCAGCCCATGCTGTCAACAGTCTCTGAGATTTTCTCAACAGTGAGGGCAAAGACTGTAAAGTTTTAACACATGGAATCTGGAGAAAGAACCCCACACACTGTCTAGTCAGGAGATGCTGGGAGTGGAGAGAGGGCACAGGAATGTGGGTTCCCCCCCCACCCTGCTCTCTAACTCCAGCCTTACATTCATCATTTCACAGACTATAAATGAGTTAGCAGTTAAATATTTCAGAGAAAATAATTACCATTCTTAACAATGCATGAAAATAGAGTATCGGAGTCTTCTCATGATGTATTTTTAGGGTACTGGGATTTTACAGAAAATACAGAATTTAGGAGGTGGAGGAATTGCAGCTTCAAATTTTCAGTTAATATAAAAAATCAGAAAGCTCTTTTTTCAAGCTATGCACCATGTGCACAGTCTACCATTAAAAACCCTCTGCAGTTGCAAACACTCTGTGCTATAAAAAGTAATTTTTAAAAAGCCACCTGTGTATATATATATATATATATGCATATATATATATTTAAAGACACAAAGGTTTTGATACTTTTTTACAAAAACTACAAAACAAATAACTGTACAAACCATGTGTTTTAAAATAACATTTTGTTCTATACAAGCTGTTGTTAACTTGGGGTGAAGTTCTGGTTTGCAAACTCCACCATGTTGTACCCAAATGAATTTTCCGTTTGTCTCCCTGCTGCCATATCCCCAAATTACCATATTTGATGTAACAGGCATGTTGGGTCACACTAACCATTTCTGCTCTTTTTGTCTTCCCATTCTGAGTTCCATTAGTTCTGTACTCTGCCCTCTGCAGTCTGGTTTCTTCCAGAGGCAAAGGGATGGAGGGTGGTATGCTGCATCCCATTTCAGTAATGACATCATCTCGGTGAACTAAAAACCAAATGTGAACATTTGTAAAATCGGTGCACTGTTTCTAGAGAGAGATTAAATTCATTTTTCTAAATCTGAAAGTATGTTTTATTGTGATGCTTTAACAAAGGGAGTGGTGAACGATGTTGACTGAGCCCCTAATATGTACCAGATACTCTGCATAAATTATCTCAGCCTTCAGCTACAATTCTGTGAAACAAATACCATCAGTATTATTCCTATTTTATAGATGAAGATTGGGTGAAGTAATTGCCCAAAGTCATATAGTTATGTTTAGCGTCCCCAAAGCCCCTGTAGCAGACTTGGCCTAGATTTTCCTTCTCTGTCTCTTCATTCTGCTAAGGCCTATTTGTCCCTGAGTACTCCATTTAGGAGTACTCCTCCAGAAAGTCTTCTCTTTTCTCAGACTGGATTAAATAATTGTGCTTTCAGAAAAATTTTGCCAACTTGTATCAGACCACCACCTGCTCTGCCTCTCACTCCCATGCCACTGAGGACCTCCTCCAGTACAGATCTTATCAATACTTTTAGTTCTTAATCTTCCTTGACCAAACACAGTATCTCAAGATTGTCTACTGATCCAATCTACTACATTATAGCCAGAGTGATCTTTCTAGATCACACCAGGTCATACCACCAACCTCTTTTCTCTTTCCTGTTTAAAACACTTAATCTGTTTCTCTTTTTAAAAATCCAGTACCTTTAGGTTTTCACCCAAACACCTTACTATGGCTTGTAAGGTCCTCAATTTTCTCCTTCTGGCCCTTTAACCTCATTGCTATAGTAACAGCCACACAAATTCTGGGGCCTGTCTGGAATATCTGCTTCTGGGAGACTCCTCTGAGACCTCTAAACTGGATTAGGAGCCACCCTGTGTGTTTCCACCCTACTGGGTGCTTCCTCTATTTGTAATTTTTATTCCTACATTAAAAATGGTTGTGTGCTCTTTAATTGCCTCCTCTGAGAGTTCGCTAAAGGTCTCTCTTGTTCACCATGCTTTTCTCAGTAAATGACATGTAGATGCTCAGTAAATTATACTAAATCCAGGCACGTCCTGATGCACACCCATGCTCTTTCAGCAACGCCCTATTGTCTCATATCCAAAACCTACATCCCTTTATAGCCTGATTGGTAAGTAGGGTGCCCTTTAAATTTCTCAGCACTTCTGTTCTTCGCCACATTTGCAGATGCCCTGATTCACCAGTACAGTACAGATTTTATCATTTTCAGCCTTGAAAAACGACCTGATATTTCTTATATTGAACACTTAACACCAATTACCACCTTAAGATTGTTGTGAGGATTCAAACAAGCATCCAGCAAGGGGCTCGGCCTAGGAGCTGACATTTATTAGGTGCTAAATTCCCAAAGGGTCCCTTCTCCTTTTCTAAATAAAATTCCCTTGTTACCAGCCCAGAAGCCTCCGGGCAGCTTTCTACCTCACGCCTAAGAAGAAACTGGCGGGCGAACTGGTCTGGTCCCCGCCTGCGACACAGAGCTCGCACCGACCCCGCCTCTAAGTGAGAAAGGCGACGTTTCCGCTGAGGGAAGCCAGGCAGCCTGGGCCCCACCCTCGGGCGCGGGGATCGGGCCCTTCCGGCCGTCGCCTTGACGTCACTTCCGCGCGCCGCTCTACACGTCAGTATCGGGCGCGTACAACGGTGGTGCGGTTTGATTTTAAAGTTGGGACTCGGTGATCTGTTGTGAGCCATGGAGAGTGACTTTTATCTGCGTTACTATGTGGGTCACAAAGGCAAGTTTGGTCACGAATTCCTGGAATTTGAGTTCCGACCCGACGGTAAGAGCGGCCTCCAGTTCCTCGGATGAGTGAGCTACACCTGGGGGCGGGTGAGTGGGGAGGCCGGGATCCGCAGAGCACGGGGTACAAGGGGAGAAAGAGCGGCCTGTGCAGGCAGATCTGAAAGAAACGCTGCTGTGTCAGCCTCATAGCCTGACTGGCTAGTCTGGCTGAAGAGTAGTGAGCTCTGGAAAGACAAGTGAATGATGACAGACAACTAGGTAGAGTAAGATAAATAGTCACGCCATGCAGGTCTTTATAGATTCTTATAGGTGAAGAATTTGGGTTTATTCTAAGTGCAGCAGGAAACAGTGAAAGTTTTAAGCAGAGAAGAGATGTGATCTGTTCTTGAAAAAGTGTTCTAATTATGGAGAGTAGAATGGGCAAGAGTGGAGGGAATGGGGCTACTTTTTAGGGCACAGTTGCAATTGTCAAAATAGGAATGAAGTTGGTTGGGACGAGCGTGATAGTAAAAGTGGAAAGAAGATTTAGGATACTGCCAGAGACAGAACCAACAGTTTTGCTGATTGGTAGGGTTGGAAAAGGGGCACTGTAGTGAATTTGAAAAGATGAATCAAAGATGGCAGAAAGCTCCCACTAAATGGGGACACAGATGAATCTGACAAGCCCCAATTGTGAAGGAGATAGACTTATAAATAATGAAATGACATTGTATTGGGTGCTGAGGTGGAAATAAATAGAAGGAACTCAGGGAGCGGAAAGAAGTACCTAATCTAGCCTGAGGGTGAGAGAATCAGTGAAGACTTCCTGCATAAAATGATTTGGAGAAAGGGGGCATGGGTCTTTAGTTATGGTTTAACAGATGAGAATTAACAAGGCAACTGAACAGCATCAGTGGCAGAAAAAATAAGTGCATGGAATGTTTCAGGCAAAAACCAGTTTGATTAACTCCATAACTCCAGCTGTGTGAGAGGAATACTGCAGGATCTGGGCAGGGAGGGGCTCATCTTTCCCTTATGCCATGTTAAGGAATTTGGTTTTTATCAAGAAGGCAGTGGGAAGCAGTTGTCCATAACAAAATAATTTAATGAGGTCTGTTATTGCATCATTTTGTCTATTTTATGGAGAATGAATTGAGAGAGTGTGGGAGCAAAGAGATAGTGCAGAGGCTGTTAGAATTGATTAATTTGGCTTTTTTTTTTTTTTTTACATGTGAGCCTTCTGTTCTATAGGAGGGAAAAATCATCTGTTCCCTTTTATCTTCTCCTTACTGCCTATTATATATCCAAAATAGCCTGTTGGATGCACATAGGCACAAAGGGCTTTGTGCACCAGATGTGCTGGATAATAAAACCACAGGCATAAATCAGAATTGCAGGGTCATGTGATAAGATATGTAAACAATATTTTACAATTTTAAAATGCTTTCAAGTCATTTGAGTCTCAGGAGACCTTGTGTGCAGGCACGTTATCAATTATTAGTCCTGTTTTCAGCTGAGGACAGAGTTATCTGTGTTTTTCTATCATACCAAAGCTGTCTTTTGCAAGACCTGTAATCCAGTGTCAACGGTATTTTGACTGTGAAGCTATTTAATACCCTAAAGTGAGGAACCAAAAAAACTAGTATTATTGAAATACCACCAGTGTAAATAGTAAATCTGGTAGGAAGTTTAGTATATCTGGTAGGGAAAATTAGGATACGTTTTAAGCAATAGCTGACAGTCTTGGTAGATTAATGATGCTTTATGCATGTTTTTATTGTACTTTGAAATTTGTTTTTTGTCCCTCACAGGGAAATTGAGATACGCCAACAACAGCAATTACAAAAATGATGTCATGATCAGAAAAGAGGTAATGGACCGTCTAAGAGCCTTTCATTTACTACACTTTAGCCATTTGTCCTGTAGTGGTTTTGTTCTAAGAGTAGTATTAAAAGATAAAGAGTAAGGAAATAAACACATTTATCTGTAGGCAACTTCTAAAGTTTTTCTCAAAGCTTCTTTTAGTTTGAACTTGTGAGTTTGGACAGATTCCCTAGCTGAACTTGGTAAGTCTCAGTTTCTTCATCTGCAAACAAGGAAATAATAACCTCGCTCCCTCCAATCCCTAATCAGTGCAGTCATAGAATTACATACATTATACTTATACTTGGTATATCCCCTGACACACAGCAATCAGTGGAACTGTCCACTTGCATTTGAATGGGAAAAGGTGCATAGAAAAGCAGTTAACATTATTGAATACAAGTTAACACTGTGTATTTTACATACATTATCTAATTTAACATAAACCTGTGTGTTGGGTGGTATTACATACCATTCGCAATCAAAAATCAGAGGGCCACATATTAATTTTGAGACCTGTTCAAAGTTACCACTGCTAGTAAGAGCTAGAATGGGAATTCAGACTTAATGCCTGCCTCTGTGAAGTCCATGTACTCCATTTTTGGCGACCACCATTAAGAATTTTCCTTTTAACCACTTTGTCACATTTGAAAATGTTGTAACAATCAATGTATTTTCATACTGTTTTATGTAATTAGTAACCAATTTTATTATTACCACGTCTGCACCCTCACATTTTTTTACATAGATGAGTATGCAAAATGTATTTTAAAGACATGTCTCTGCTCTTCAGAAGTATGTCATGGAGTTCAGAATAACCAGGGTTACTTACAGACCTTTTGGGCTCAGTGTGAATTAGGTATAAATCCATGTGAACAGGATGTGCCAAGAAGCAGAAAAAACTAGATGGGGAGCTGAGGTGTAGTCACTGGGCACTCTGGCCCTCCCCTCTTCTCCAGCATACTGATGTCAAGACTGTGTTCCCACTTAGAGGTGCCAGAAAGTTGTTTTCAGCTGTCTTCTTTATCTTTCATTGCAAAGTGAGTCAGAACACTGCTTAAGTGTACAACTTAAATGCTGCTCAATTTTCTTTCAGGCTTATGTACATAAAAGTGTGATGGAGGAACTGAAGAGAATAATTGATGACAGTGAAATTACAAAAGAGGATGATGCTCTGTGGCCACCTCCTGACAGGGTGGGCCGGCAGGTGAGTATTTCAGCAACTATCCACTAGTGCCGAAGTCTTGCAAATCACAGGTTTACTTCTCTTCAGTCAACAGAATCCAGTGCCTGTGTTTGTGTGAGAAAGAGATGGCGCCCCAAACAAAGCAGATTGCCAACACTTTGGCCTAGGAAGCATTAATTCCACAGAGAGGAACAGAGAGAGCAAGTGGTACTGCTGACCACTCTGCTTAGCCTTGAGTTCCGTCTTGTGACCCACCCCACTCTAAAAGTATGAGGTTCCAGTAAATTAATTAAACTAGTATTACTTCATTTCCAGTACTCAACAGAGTTCAGCCCTGAGTGAACTGGTCTTGTTTAAGTGGCCATCTGTAGTAGAATTTGTGTGATCTGGTTGATGAAGAATCCTGTTTGGCTTGACTTAGTTCTTTTAAATGTTTCTAGGAGCTTGAAATTGTCATTGGAGATGAACACATCTCTTTCACAACATCAAAAATTGGTTCCCTTATTGATGTCAATCAGTCCAAGTAAGTACATTACCCTTATATTCAAATCTGTCTGTTTTGGAGCAGATTGATATGAACCCTTAACCAAATTGGGACCATTTTGAAAAAATTCTGGTACAAATGCAAGACAGATGGGTTTTGTCCCTTTCATTAGAGAGGGTCTCCCGATTATTTTTGAAGGTTTGCTCCTATAGCTTTTGGTGTTTTAGTCAATCATTGTTAATAAGAGCGTCTCAGTGATAAACACACACATACAGTAATGCCGTAGGAGCAGCCAAAGTGGGTAGGAATCTGTCCAGAAGAGAAAATGTAAAGTGTCAAGTGCCAAAACAAGTGCTTGAAATAAACTGCAGTCACTGAGTCTGAACTATCAATGCTATCTATTCAGACTAACACATCCTGAAGTCTAACTTCAGTAAAATTTGAAATTTAGGATATACATTTAAAAATTCATGTTGTCAATAAGGCATATTATAAAGTTGAGGCATGAGTTTATTATATGCTAGAGTCTTTAAAATTTGGTGATTTCTAAGGGTTGTTTTGAGGGTTGGGGATCAGATGCGGCTCCATTTAATACAGATTGGGCAGAGTTGTCTTCCTTCAGAAAGTCTCCTTAGCCAGTTGTGTCAAAGTTAATTTCAGCCTTTTGATCCTGCTTAGTACTACTAACTTTTCCTAATTCTGAAAGTAATATATGCTCATTGTAGAAAATACAGCAGATGTAGAAAAGTAGAGTGGAAAATACCTGTAAACTTATCAGGCAACCATTGATATCAAGTATTTACCTCTTTTCTTTACATTTTAAAAACATCGTTTTTTTAAAGCACAAAATATAATTGAGATCAACAATCTGTTATTTTAATTGACTTTTTTCATTTAATGTAAGATTTCCCCACTTAAAAAAACCTTAACACTTTAAATTACCTCATGTTTAATTTTTATATGGCGCACAGAGGCCTTCCTTCTCTTTAAACTATTAGTTTTTTCCAAAGTTTTAACTTTGTTAATACCTTTATGAAAGAACATCAGCGTATAAATAATCTGATTTATGTTTGCCAGTATTTCTCAGCTTTTTAAACATTTTTTTCCTTCTTGCGTTTTAGGGATCCAGAAGGTTTGCGAGTATTTTATTATCTTGTCCAGGACCTGAAATGTTTGGTCTTCAGTCTTATTGGATTACACTTCAAGATTAAGCCAATCTAAATTGAATACTGGTGTGGACACAAGGGGCGGGTGAGAGTAGCTGTTTTTCATTGCCATTATCAGGAAATTTGTGTATATCGGGGCAATATTTTTTTTATGAAGCATAAATGATTGTCTTTAATAAATATGTGAAAAATGCAATTTTTATTATTTTATAAAGACCTGAACTTGTGAACTCTTAGATGACTTTTAAAAACTTTAGCATCCTATGTGAAGCATTGCACAAAAAATCTAATCACCTCTGGGTAGAGAATGGAGAAACATGTTAAAAAACTCAGCAGGAATCCAATCAACACTAGAGGAAACTACATAAAATAAAATAAATGGAGGTGCACCAGTAGATTAAAGGAGATATAAAAGACACATAATTGACAATGTTTGGACACTATTTGGATCATGATTCAAAAAATGTGAAAATGATATTAATGAATTGTTAATTTATTAGGTGTGAAATGTTTATTTTCCCCTCCACTTTGTTGAGATACAGTTGAGATTGGGTTGGTTTTTTAAATCATCTTTTATAGATAAACTGGAGCTATTTCAGTACATGGGGAAACGCTTTGGTTTAATATATTTTAAGGGATAAAATGCTTGGTCTCAGAAAAGTTACCCAATAATCCATTTTAAAATCAGAATACCAACAGCCACTAAGAACTGAGACCTAGTTGGTACAGATAGCATGGAAATGTGTTCAACAGGTTATATCTGTAGGAGCTTTCTTACTACTAAACTTAGGCAAACTGCTGTTTGAACGAAAGTGGGCACTGGAAGGAACTGAGCCTTGAAAAACTTCACTTGACACAGGGGAAGAGATTAGCCAAAGCTCACATAGCTCAAAAGGCCAGCTTGGAGCAAGGTCCCAAGTCTTCTGACTCCTAGTTCTGGGCTCTCCCTGGTCTCCCTCCCAAAACACACTATGCTGCCTCCTTCAAAGATTAAAGGTCATCATGTTAGGTACAGATCTGGGACCCAAGATGGCAGGATTCCAGACTCCGGTGCGCCTTCTGCCACAAAAAGGTACTTGGGGGGATGAGGCAAGTTGGTAGTAAGGAAGACATCAAAAACAATTCAAATTTTCAATGACAATGAAGACCCCAGACATCTAAGGGAGCCTCAAGTGGGCTGTTCTTTGTAATAGGGCTCCAGTCTCAGATGGGCCCTGGGCAAGAGGACTGCTAAAACAAGGTTCATATGTATGACTGAAGGATAAACCAGATGGGAGCCCAGACAAGAGCCGGCTGAAGAGGAGAGTTTCTAGTGAGGACCACAAGGATATGTACACGGGCAAACCTCTGGAGGGGACCTGGAAAGCGGGTCTCGTGGGGCAATCTGGATAAGAAAAAGGGGGCCCAACACCCCCCCACCCAAGCTACTAAGCTGGCCCTGGGCAAGGGGACCGGCCCACGTCTAAGCAGCCTCGGAAGGCAGGCAGAATGTGGAAGACGAGAAAGAACTGAGCGGCAGGAGGAAGCTCTCGCAGGGGGTTCGAGCAGAACTGCCTAATTGCTGCGGTACCCCACAGTCAATACCTGGAAATACTGACTCCTGGAGGCCGGGTTCCGAGCGCCGGCTGATTGAAGACTCAGGCTACCACCACGGTTTAAATACAACTAAACGAAGTGAGCGCCGAGCGAGAAGGCGACGCGGGGAGACCCCGCCCCCGGCAGACGCACGTCCGAGTGCCGCACGCACGGTGCGCCGGCGGCGCCCCCGTTTACGACGCGCCGGAAAGTAGTGCCGCCACCAGCGCCGGGCCGCTATGGGGGTGAGGCGCGGGCGAGTCGCTGCTGGGGCAGGGACGGGGAGGTGGCGGGGGCGCGGGAGGCAGGCCGGCAGGCGCTCGCGCCAGGAGGGAACGGGGGTGTGGACTCGCGCTGAGCAGTAGCGGGCTGGAGAATTCGCGCTGGGAGGGGCGGGGCCGGACAAGAGACTACGGGCGCGCAGGCGTACTTGGTGCAGTCGCTCGGGCTCCCCCTTTCCCTAGAAAATCGCGCTGCAGCTCAAAGCCACGCTGGAGAATGTCACCAACCTCCGGCCTGTGGGCGAGGACTTCCGGTGGTACCTGAAGGTGCGGCTGGAGGGGCGGAGCCCTCCACGGGAGGAGGGAGGCGCGTCAGAGATGCTTTCAGTGTTGGGGATGGGCCGGGGGGCGAGGGGGGGTTGCGCTGGGGGGTTGGCCGGATAAAAGATTTTCCTTTCTCAGAATCGAACAGGCGGTTTGTGTCCACTAGTTTGAGAAATGTTTAACCATAATTATTTTTTTCTGGGTAGGCGTTTGTTTGTAAAGTTTATTAGTAAATCCTTAATTGACAGTGTTTTGAGATTCTTTTCGCAGTTTTTCCCTCCGCTAAATATTACATAGTATGTAAACAAACAGCGAAAACCTACCTGAAGTGATATTGTGATTATTTAGTAAGGAGGATAATTTCACCTGTTTTATTTGTTGATTAGGTTTTATCAACCACCCTAGTGGCCAGGACTACAGAGATCCCCTGTGGCCTGGTAGTTTGAAGCCCTTTACTCTCCCAGATCTACTGTTTTCCTCCTAGCATAAGCCCTCTTTCCTGACCTCCTTTATTTACAAATAGTTTGAAATCCCAGTGCCAGGGCTTATTTGAGGAATTGATGTTTTGCTTCAAAAAACAGAATCTAGGGAAGGAGACAAAGAAATGGAATAACAACAGGATGATAAATCCCTTTACTAGGGACTAAGGAGCTGTGAGAACATAGGAGGCTGTACCCAGCGCGTTGGTTGGGGGGAATGGGAGTGGGGTTTGAGGCCATGTTTGTACAAATGTTGAATTCCCTACCAGACTGGGTACTTCTTAGAGGAGGGTGGGTTTGCCAGCATGAGAACCCCTTTCCAGAGATATATCTGTTTATGTCATTGGTGGGGCTGGTTCTAAGAATGAAGTGAGATCACTAAAAGAAGCATGTTAAGAGCCTGCCCTCCTTACACTGTTATAATCCTTCCCTTAGTATTTACCCAGCTGATCCAGCTACTTTACTAATACTCTTTTCCCCTCAAGATGAAGTGTGGGAACTGTGGTGAGATCTCAGAGAAGTGGCAATACATTCGACTCATGGTAACTGCTCCCTTCCCCCCACCATACTCATATACACACCTCAGGGCAACCTAATCCCTCTGGTCTTTGAACCCTGCTATTTGTGATTTAGGTAGACAGGCACTAATGTGATCAATGGGGAACAACAGACATCGTTGGGGTGTGAGACAGAGTTCAAATCAAAGGGAAACCCTTTCCTCAGTCCCAAAAAAGCCTCCCCAGGATTCTTATCCTAGCAAGCCACTCTCCTCTCTGGGTCTCCAACTGGGGATAATAAGTTGTAGGGCTGAGTCTCATCATGACCCTTACTTCTGATACGTGACTAGAGGTTCTGTTTATTCCTTGCCAGGACAGCGTGGCACTGAAGGGAGGCCGGGGCAGCGCCTCCATGGTCCAGAAGTGCAAGCTATGTGCGAGGGAAAACTCCATCGGTAGGTGAGGTCACAAATGCTGAGGTCTGTTAGATGGGCCTACAACTTCCTGATACCAGACCAAAAGCAGGCTTGTGTTACCTGTGGGTGGACCCTAACTTGAGGTGCCAAGCTTCTCCAGCAGACTCTCCTTTTCAGTCACATTTGAGCACCTGAGTAGGGCCAGAGTTCGGACTCGAGTCAACTATGTCTTCTCTTTTATGTTTCAGAGATATTGAGCAGCACCATCAAATCATACAATGTAAGTTTCCCATGGTAGTACCAGGTATGGTGGGATTAAATTTAAGCTGGGAGTTAGGCAACCTGAGTTCTGGAGTTCTACCTGCATCAGAGTGACCTGCCAAGGGACAGTCCTTTGTGTACTTGTTCATTCATCCCCTCACTCAGTTGATCCATTCACTCTTGTCATTCATTATTCACCATTTACTGAGTGCTTGACAGGAAAATGATTCATAAACAAACTGGCTGTGCCTTCAAGACTGCTGGTCTTTGAGACCTCAGGGGATTTTGACCTGACCCAGCCACTCAGTTTCCATCACTGAGAGCACTTGCCTTGTTTGTGTCTTTGGGGATGAGTCACCTCTCTGAAGTAACTGGTGAGACAGTCCTTTAAATGGTGCATCCCATCCTTGATACTGTCAATTAGCTAGTTATACCTCACTGTGTAACAAACTGTCCAAATAGGAGAGAGGGTGTGTGTGCTTTGGGTCTGTTTGTTTGAAGAAAGGCAGTTACTTGTGTTTACTTGTTCCTTATTTGGTACTTTTAAAAAGTGTTTGATTTGTGCCAAGTTCTCAGCTTCGTCCTGAAGTTAGATAAGACATGTGATAACTTACCCTCAAGTAAATCATCATCTAGTGGAAAAAACAGACCAGCAAAGAAGCAAACCAGGGCCAACAGAGCAGTGCTTCATCTGTGCCAGGCATGTGATTGCAGTGTAGGAAATGACTTTAAAGTGAGTGAGAGAATGGAGTATGGTGCTTAGGTTCTCCCCCACAGGGTGAGGTAAACATGAATTTCCCGCTATTCCATCACCCTCAGAAAGGCCCTTCCATGTGTAAATCTTATTTCCAAGGCTTTACTTGTCAGCCCCCTGCCTTCACAGCATGGCAGATAGCTAGCAGAGGTCGGGGTAAGTGTACTAGGATTGTTTGGATGATCTGGAGATGTTGTAGCATAATGTTCTTGTTCTGTTAATGCTACTGACAATCTCAGCTACAGTTGAGCATAGTTTCAGGTACTATGCTGAGTAATTTCCACATAGTTCAAAGTTTCACAATGAACCTGGATATGCCTTTTCCTTAGAGTATAACTAGCCAAGAAATGGAAGCAACAGTGATAAAAACACTAGATTTGTAATTTGAAGTCCTTTTATCTTTTTTCACTGTTCAGTGACTCAGTCATTTGGGATACCTATATTCGTTTGAGAAGCTAATGAAAATATTAGTTCTTTCCCAATGAAAAACAATAAATAAGTGTATCTGGATATTTCAAGTCTTCGCTATAAACCTGGAGTATTTCCTCAGCTCCATATAACAATCTGAGGTCCAGAGGGGAAACAAGGCTGTTCCGCAGTACCCATGTCCACAAAAGTCTCATAGGGAGCAGATGCCTAAGACAGGCTTCTTCCAGATGGGGGTGAGTTGATGGAGTCACAGGGCAGTAAGGGCCCACTTAGCAGGAAGGGCAGGGGCCATGGAGTCATCCTGAAGACCCAGATGGGCTTATCTCCTCAACATACTTCCTCTCTAGGCTGAAGACAATGAGAAGTTCAAGACAATTGTAGAGTTTGAGTGTCGGGGACTCGAACCAGTTGATTTCCAGCCCCAGGTGCGTGTCTTCCTAGGAACTTTTATCTTTGGGGAGGGCACATAGGGACTGATAGAACTTTGCTTCCTACAGGGACCATGGACTACAGATTCTCCTCTTATTTCTAAGAGTAATAATAATTCTTTATAAAGCGCCTCTTATGTCTATAATTCAGATGAATAAAGAATTACAGGGATTTTGCAACTTGCCAATCAGTAAGCAGCGGCGCTGTAATTTGAGCTCTGGATGACTCCAGAGCTGGTGCTCATCCCACTTTGTGTAGTGTTTTCATCTCACAAAATACCTGTGAGGCAGACAGAGGGACAGTATTGTCATCCCATGTTCATATATGAAAACAGAAGTTGAGGAAGGAAAGTGACATGCCACAGTCATTCAGAAAGTCAGAGGTAGTGGAAGGGTTTATCGGAACCTCCCGCTTTATGGTCCAGGACTCTAATTTGAGGTAACCAATCTGGCCAGGCCCTTAAGTTATTTCAGAACAGCTGCCCACACCGCACATCTGTCCTCTTATCCTGGGTATGGAAGAGCTAGATCTCTGTCCAGTCCTCCCATGCCAGCCTAGTGCATTCTTTCCCCACCACTAACTGCTGCCTTCTCGTCATCTGTAGGCTGGGTTTGCTGCTGAGGGTCTGGAATCGGGTACAGTCTTCAGTGACGTTAATCTGCAGGAAAAGGTACGGGGCTTGGGGGCCTTGTAGGGTGCTGTGGGGCACCTGGTAAGAATCACCCTTTTAGTGAACAAGGCTCATCAGTGAAAGGCTGGCTGTATTTTTGTACTTTTGGTATTTTTGTTTACTTATTTTTTAATATTTGGGGTTTTTTTAATTTATGCATACAAGAACTGGGGTATAGGCCCGGGGGGTGGGGGCAGTGAGAGGATTCACCAGAGACAGAGTAAGGAGCAGAACAGGTGGATCTATTGCTGAGGGGAGCAATGGGTGACACATGAGAGGTCTGCTGTGCCATGTGGATCAGCTCCCTGAACAGGCATCGAACTCATGCTTTGGTGGCTTGAGAGCGCTTGATAGCGTGGAGACTTAACCTTTGCGCCACCAGCAAGGCCCCCTTGCGGTGTTTTAGATGGCCCTGAGTGTGGTACAGATGTGCCATCTACTTTTCCACAGGCAAGAAAGCTGGGCTGGGGCTTAGGAAGAAAATGCTTATTAGATAAGCTTGGTTCAACCCTGAGTTAGAGCACAGTTGGCTGCAACTTCAACCCTAATGACTGACAATATTAATGCTAAAATAGGTGTCTTAAACATATGCTACGCCAGAGTGTGTATTGCTCAGTTAAGAAAATGTGACTAGAGGCTGACAGGAACCTAACCTTATATTTCCCCTGGTAGCAGTGCTTCAGTTCTTGCTAATTCATTGCTTTTGATGACTTTGTAGAATACAGTTACCATAAATAACAGGAATCTCCTGTGTTACTGGTCATGCTACTGCCCTTGCAGATAGAGAAACCTTGTGTTCAGTTTTCAGGAAAGAACAAATCTTCACTGAGTTTGGATAGCACCTAATAAAAGAGAAACTGGTGTTTACTGGGCTCTTACATGTGTCAGCCCAATGCTAAGTACTTTTATATACATTACCTTGTTTGAGTCTTTCAACATTCAATATGAAATCTATTATTGTACCTTTCTATAGAGGTCTGAAGAACTAGGGCTCAGGGGAGTTAAAGTTTGCCCAAAAGCAAACAGCTGGTAGTGCTGGAATTCAAGTCTGAGCAGTCTGGCCGTTCTGGGTCATACATACTCATAACTTTTACACTTTTAAATCCCAGTTCTCTTCACACTGTGAGGCTAACATTGCCATTTTACTTCACAGGACTGGACTGACTATGATGAAAAGACTCAGGAGTCTGTGGGAATCTATGAGGTGACCCACCAATTTGTGAAGTGCTGAACGTCTTCCTGCACACCTGTCTCTAGGAACTGAGAAGGGACATGTTCCAAGCAAAAGAGCCCGCTGAAGCTGGTTCCCTCAGCCTTTGTCTCTTACCAGCTATCCCAGCCTTCATGACTTGCATGCTGGGCTCTGTCACAGCTTCCCAAGCCCCATTAATAAAGCCCTTTTGTGCTGCATGGGTGCCTGAAGGTAGAATCAGACAGCAGCCACTCCTTCCACAAACAAGAATTAAGGTTTGCTTCCTGGTGTCCTACACTATTAAAAATTGTATGCTTAATCCAATTTGTAAAATATGGAGGACCCCACAGCTTCTAAGGGCTTTCCAGCTTTGGGGGAGTAGGTAGTCGACAACCCAAGGAGTCAAGGCCAGTGGTGCAACGGGCAGCTGAGCCTGTGGAATGCCACCATGAGCCTGGTAGTCTTGGGCCAAACACTGCATTGACCAGAGCTTGGCTCTCAAGTAAATTCAGGCATCTCTCACTGGTATCACCTTATATTCCAGGACTGGAAGACTTTAGAGGTCAAGTAGTCTGGTTCTCGTGTGAATCTGCTGTAGAACTGCCTAATGATTGTGAGGTTACTGCTCACTTGACATGATCAGCACCCCGTTCCATCAGGGGAGTCAATATGTAAGCTTCCCCTTGTGCTAGGTCACCCTCTTTGCTCCTTGTAGTAACTCCAGTCCTGGCTTGTCCCCTGTGGCCACACTTCTGTGTTCTGCTTCCAGACAGCTCGTGAAGGTACGAAGACAATAGTCGTGGGCCTGGATACCTGGGTCTGACGATCCCCTCCACAGTGGCCAGAGATGTTCAGTGCAGTTAGGTCGTGAGGACATACTCATGTCTTCACATGAGTGATTCACCAAATGGTGAATCTACCATCTGGAAAACCTGTTAAAAGATCTTACTTCTGTAATGTTCTGCTGGAGTTTGGAATTCTTTGGAAGTAAAAATACCTTCACTTTCTAAGTGGTCCACTAGAAAAGGGTCTTCCCAGTGGCTGACTGCAGAGCATTACAAAGGGGATCCTCAGGGATAAAGCTGGCATGACCAGGGGTGGTGAAGTGCCTACCTTGTCACCTCTATAGTCTGAAAGCCATACTATACTTCCTCTATGTCCCCCGTGCTCCTGGCCCCGTGGTCTGCTCTTCTCTGCACCTGTCAGAGCATAGCTTCTTTAGCCCTCCCTCAGCCAGCAGGTCTACCAGCCCCTCGCACTGGGTCCAGTCCACTCTCCAGCCTGGAAGGAAATAAGTAGAAACATCAGGCTGGGTAAGCAACCTTTCTGGTTTTTAGTTTCTGTACCAGCCAGTGTTTTAAGCTTAGAAAGAAAAACACTAAAAGGATCTTAAGGTTTTTGTTACAGTTTAAATTATTTTATCTGTCAGCAGGTAGAGGAATTAAAATAATCATTAGCAGGTTAAAGGAGAAATAGAGCATGTCAATAGATGGAGAAAAAGTATTCAGTAAAGTTCAATACTCATTCAACAAAAACAACAAACCATAGAAACTTAAACGGAGTAGAAAGTAACTACCCTCACCTCACAAAATTATCTGCAGAAAATCTCAAGCAAATGCTCTTTCATAAATGAAATGTTTGAGGTATTCCATTCATAATCAGGGGAGACAAGATACCCTCAATCATTGCTATTTATTGTACTGGAGATCCCATCTAGTGTGATAAGGCAAAAAGGTGAAAGAATTGAAAAAGGGAGATACAACTAATTTTTTTGTTTGTGATTTTTCGCTTAAAAAATCCAAAAGCATTACAGATGCTGGATTTAGGATCAATACAAAGAAACCAAATACACTTCAGTAGACAGGCAATATGCAAACTTTAGAGAAAAGGGTACCATTTATAATGTGAACAAAAATATGTGCCCCCAAAAGTAACTAGAAACTAAAGCTTCAAAGAGATTCATGAGCATAATGGAGAAGAGTTTAATGTTTCACTGAAAGATGTTAAATAAATGGAGACCTGTACTAACACTGATGGATAAGAATATCTGACATAGAGATCATTTTCAACAAATGTATTTATTGAATTAGATCCTTGTTGAAATCTCCCTCCTTAGAAAAATGAAGAGAGTTTTGAAAGAGGATGTCCCAGGAGAGAGACACTTTTACAGGGAGGGTGAAAGTGTTTCTCACCATTACCTAAAAAGCTAGAAGCCAATGAGAACTTACTTTTATCTGAATATAACTGAATTTACTGATGGAAAGTTCCTTGTGGGGACTTACGGATTAAAATTAAAAAACTAAGGAACCATCTCCAAATTACAAACTTTATTTCTGCTTCAAAAATAAATAGAACAGAGTTCTCTAACCTCATCAAATGAAATAAAATTGAAATTACATAATCTTTAGTTGTGATCTAGTCTCACAAGAAAATAAGCTGTTTAGTTTTAAAGCCAGGATTTAAAACCTTGCAGCACTGGCTGCTCAGGCCCCTCATTATTAGTTTCATTAATCACAGAATAGCACCTATTGGCTACACAGACTGCATTTTCACGTTGATAGAGCAATGGAAACTCTTCACCTACCCAGAAGCTAAGATTTGATAGATTTGCCTTCTAAGGCATCAAATATGTCTTCTAAGGACTTCTCCACACATTGGAGAAACTCTCGAGCACTGCGGCCTGTGTAGGAGGAGACATTGCAACCTATCCAGTTGTCATGAACAGCATACCCAACGCCAAAGCCGTCAGGCACCACAGGGGCAAAGCCACCAAGGTTCACGGCTGGGCTGCTCAGCGTGCTTGTGGACAGGACGTTGTGGTTTATCTGTCCGTATGCAGGGTCCAGGTACAGCTCGGGCAGGACAGCCCCTTTGGCTACTGCCAAGTACCGCAGAGCAAACAAGTGTCGGTCAAAGCCCTGGCCTGTCAGAAACAAAATGGAAAACTGGACTTAGACTCTCAGAACTGAAAGAAACCTTAGTAAGACCTCCCATGCATGGTAGGAATCCCCTCACATCATCCTTGACAGTAGAAGAGGGTCTAATAACTCTGCCTGCTTAACTCTGTCTCTCTAATCCCTGAAGCAGTTCACTTTGGAAAATTCCCTTTAAAGAAAAAACTGTCAATAGCTATGCTGAGAAGGAAAGCATGATTTTAAAAATTCTGAAACTGCATCATTTCAAACCAAATAGTCAAGAAAAATACATCTAGAGAAGTATGGACTAAAAAACTAAAACCCAAACTCCAAGTCAAGTGTAAAAGCCAAGACTGAATCAGTCAAAATGGGAAAGGTATCCAAACAGGAGTCTAATCACAGCCCTATGGCTAACTTGCTAAGTAACCCAATGGCCTATAAAATAGGGAAGGAGAAGACCCGAATTTCTTTGTGGTCCTTTTAGTTCCTGGACTTTTTGAGTACATGAGAGTATTACAATATATGATCCTCCGGGTCCTCTCCAAATCTTGAATTTTACCAAAGAGGCAAAGGATGACAGATTTGGGAAGAACCTCTGAAATGCCTATTTATAGAAAACCAACACCCTACAACTGAGGTGCAGTATGAGAGCCAATGGATTTAGCAATCCTACATTGTCAAAAGGAGTCTGATGACTAGTAAGTACTAGAAAGACAATCACATCACAGCTAAAATTGACTCTATAGGAGGATGTAGATGCATTTCTCCACCTCTGCTTAGGAGGATAGAACATCTTGATCCCTGTTGGCTAATTGGGCTATTCAGACTACTAGGGCAGAAAAACGATCATTCTGGGAGTTGGGAGATGGATCAAACCTAGTAAGAGGTGGAAACCAGATGAGATACAGTATTGCTGAGACTGACCCAGTGCTGAGGACAATAAGACCCAAGGGCGTGCTCCCCACCCCATCTCACCCATTGCTGCTTCTTTGGTCAGCTTGTTGTGGTAATTGGAGCACTCGGCCATCAGCTGCTGAAGCTCCCCAGCACTGTGCTTGGAGGGTGCCCTGACAAAGGCCTCAGAGCACCTCTTTGTGAAGATGGAGGCTGGGCGGATGGTCTCAGTGCGGCCGTGTTTGAATGCTGCAGTGCTGCAAGACTCATAGGTGGCCACTGTCTGCCCATACTGCCGCAGGAAGGCCATCTGGAAGGCCAGCTGCGCCACTGAGTCAGGGCTCAGCTTCTGCTTCTTCAAGAATTCTTTGCCTCCTCTCTGAAACTGGATACAGTCAATGGTGAGGGTTTTCATGGTGGCATCAAACTTTTCCTTAGCAGTGCAGATGCCAGTTTTTAAGGCATCAGTCAGCTTGAAGCTGAGTTTCTGCACAGCGACAGACGAGTTAGTGTTGGCTGGCTGGCTCTGTGGAGTGATGGCAGGAGTATGAACGCTGTCTTTAAACACTTCATTAAAAAACCTGAGCACTGCAACACCATCACCCCAAGCATGCTCAAAGTGGACAGCAGAAGTGCCATCCTTGGCTATAATGAGGTTAAAGGACTTATCATACCAGCGATTTGTGCCATCACCATGCAGCATGTTGTGGGACAAGTGGACAAGGTCCTTAATGGGGAAGTCATCTAGGCAGAGACAGAACACAGCAGTGTCCACTTTCCTCAGAGTCTCCTCATTGCCACTACTCAGTAGCTTCTGCCGGAGCTCTGCCCAGACATCCCGGTTCTCACTGGTCAGATATGCCAGTGGAAACTCAGGAGCAGGGCTATTATCTGAGAGAATGTACTTCAGATGAGCCTGGATTTCAGAGGCACTCATAATATTCCCATCTCTATCCAGAAGATCAAAGACATAGAAATTTCCTTTTCTTAGGACCAGGAGGTGTCTCGCCTTGTCATCAGTTAAGAGTTCATCACGAGTGGGTTTGGGTAAACGAGTTGAATTGAAAAGTCGAAAATACTGAGACATATCCAGGGGATAGGCATTGACTAAGTAGGCACCATACCAGGACAGAGAGGAAGGCACAAAGCGTATGAGTCTCTTGAAGGTCTCAGTGTCACTCTTGGCAGGGTTCAAGTGGAAAACCTCTGGCTCCAAAAGGCCAGCCCGGAGTGTCTTCAGAAACCGGACGGCAGAAACAGTCAGGTTGGTTGCCCGGGTAAGCTGATCATTATACCCAGATTTTGGGTCAGGGTTGAATGCCATAAATGGATTAAAGTTCAGCACAATGGAATCTCGAGCAGTTAAGTACATATCAAACCAGGGGCCTAAAAAAATAAAAAGAGCAATATAAAAAGTAATGGTATCCAGGCCTCCCTGGTGGCGCAGCAGTTTAGAGCTGCGCTGTGGAGCTGTCGGCAGCAGCGACGCGAGTTCAATGCCCGGCCAGCCAGGAAGATTCCCACATGGTGCAGCAGACTTCTCCTGCCTCGCCCGCTGCTCCCATCAGCAGTGTATTTCTGTTGATCTGCCTGTGCTGTTCCCCACTCTGTCTCTGGTGAACCCTCTCACTGCCCCAAGCCTCTGGCCTGTACCCCAGCTTGCATTCATAAATAAATAAATCTTAAAAAAAAAAAAAGTAATGCTATCCCTAAACATAAAATTTAAGAAAAAATAAAGCATATGCAGATGACATCAACATCTAGAGGTGTTGGAACACCTCTAGGAACTTCCTGATTGTTATGCATGCCATAAACAGGATAATACAATATGTAGTCTTTTGCATGTAGTTTCCATCTTTATAATAATGCTTTTGTAATACTACATTTTGTAACGTGAAGTTCTTTTTATCACTGAGTAATGTTTCATTATTGAAACATGGAGTGGAATAGTATATGGATATACTAATTTGTTTATCCATTCATCACATGATGGACATCTGGGTTGTTTCCACATTTGGGTAATTATAAATAATGCTGGTATGTACAAGATTTTATGTGGCCATAGGTTTGTAATTCTCTTGGAGATATAAACAGATGTGGAACTCCTAGATCATGTGTTAAGTCTGTGACCTTTCTAAAGAACTGCCAGGGAGTCTTCCAAAGCACCTGCACCATTACCACCAACAGTACATGAGGGGTTTCAATTTCTCCAAATGATCCTCAGCATCATTTGTTGTTATTGTCTGTCTTTTTGATTGGAGTCATTCTGATGGGTGTATCACTGTGATATTGATCTGCATTTCCCTAAGTTTATCAATTGCTTTTTCTTCCTCATCCTGTCTCCTTTCTTGGCTCTTAAAGGCATAAAATACAGTAACACCTCACTAGCATTCATGCTAGAACAGAACACTTCATTCCCACCCCATTTCCTTATGTTACCTCACTTTATCTCCTGTCAGGGACAACACTCATACTTGACTGTCTCCCTACGGTAGGGAAAAGTCTTCACCATCAGGCTGTGTCCTATGTACATTTGTGTACACCCTTTTTTAGGAAAATGCTTGAAAGGCAATTACAAATAACTATCGGTTATGTATGGATCACTCAAACTAGCCCTCTGCATTCCTGTGAATATTTTGCTTGCAAAAATTACAGAAGCAAAGTTTTATCAAAAAATGTGTTTTTAAGGGAAGTTCCTGCTGGATTAGCAAACATGGATAAGTTCTCCAAGTAAGGATCATCTTCCTTCCACTCATAATTTGAAGGAAATAGTTTTTACATGTTAAGGACTAGAAAATGGACACAAATTTATCTATTATTATTCACTTGTTTGTCTATTCACTCCTTGAGAATCATTGTCAGGCCCTAGTCCAGGGTACATAGAAAGGAAAAGGACAAGGAATTTGATTCAGAAGAACTCCAGTAAAGGAGACAAGCAGAATTAAAACAAAATTAAAATTAAAACCAAAATGGTAGGAGAAAGAAGTATAGGAGGAGAGGGAAGTACATATCAAACTTGATGGAAGAGACATGATTTGTGCCTCTGATCTATTTAGTAACTGAATTTTGTTTAAGTCATAAGTCAATAAGACAAAGAGAATGAGAGGGAAGAAAAGAGCAACTACTGGAAGTTGGAAAGCATTCAGACAACTGGTAGTGACTAAAGCAGAGTCAAGAAAGGCAACCATCAGCTGGCAGCAGAGAAAGCCCAGAAATAATATGATTTACACAGCAAAACCCAAAAGCAACCAGTACTTGGTATCTTTGATATATCTGATTGAAAGACTGTGGAATTAGACTACTACCCTCACTTACCAGATTCCCTCCCCACCCCAGTAGAAGTCTGAGGTTCTATTTTCTGGAGAAAGTACATTTGGAGGCTAAGTCAAAGTTGAGATCTCAAGCAGTATTCCCTTACCACACTCCTACAACACTAGCAAGTAGGAAAATACCTTTTCGCAGTTTACTTGAAACATCTTCCCTAACTAATTTCAGGGGCAAATGAATGAAATGGTTTTGCCAGACCACAGTACAGTGAAGCCTGTAACTGACAAGCCCCACTCTCACCCAGAGCTTTTTAATATCTCACTCAGCTCTAAGACAATGGAGAAGGGTTAGAAGCAGCTGAAGAAATGAAAGCGGGCAAAACAAACAGGGAAAAAAGTTTGAGTTAGACTATGAAGGAAGATGAAAACTTAAAAATAATTCCCAGATAAATTATTAAACACATAGGAAACTAAACATAGCAGTAGTAACTTCAGAGAAAACAAAAGTTTTGGGTAGGAAAGGAAAAACAATGCCAACGTACTTGCTATATAACTCAGCCATCAACAGTAATTACATGGTCAGAATAACCTAAACACTACAAATGAGCTAACTAAAATTATAAATAACTACACTACAAAAATGGAATAGGAAATATGTATATGCTCATAGATGTAAAGTGGATGTAAAAAACTGCTAAATTCTAATCGTCTATAGTGAGATGTCAATAGGTAATACCGAAAACTAAAAAAGTTAAGCACTTAATTTAGAGAATGGGGATATATGCCAAAAGAATCAGAAGGCAGCTTAAAATGAAAAGTAAAAAATTAGGAGAGGGTCAGCAAATCCCTGTTTTTTCCTAACATGCCTTATAGAACTATTTCATTCTTTAAATTATGTGCATGTATAACCTTAATAAAAATATAAATTTAAAGGAGTGCTGAGGAAATAGGTGGAAGCAAACAATTCTGGATAGAGAGAATAACTGAAAGGTTTCACAGAAAAACATCCTATCAGAGTCTTAAAAAGAAAGAACTGGACAGATAAAAAATGGTAGTGGGAACAACATGAATAAAGGCACAGAAGAATGAAAGACTAATGGGCTGAGAGGACAGTGAGTTCTTTAGTTTTACTGAGCATTAGCTGTGTCAAGGACAGTAGTAAGAGATGAGGCTGGACTAACAGGGCAGTTAGGCTAGGACACAGGACTTAATCCTACAACCATTGATTAGGTTCTGTCTTCTTATCTACAGAGAAGTTGAGCCATTGCTCTTGAGCACAGCTTCTGATCAACACCTTACTGGAGGAGGAACTCAGCTTTAGTGCTTGCTTTAGAAAGAGGATGAGATGTTACATTAATGCTGGTCTCATCAGAAATATTTTTGAGGACAAAGTATTTTGAGGACAAAGTATTTTGAGAACAAAATAGGAGAGAAGATGCTGCACTTTCTGTTACAAAAGGCTCTGAGAAAAATCACCCCACAACCTATCCTACCCACCTGAAATGTAGCTTGTCTGTTTATTCTGCTTGTCCTGAGCAACCAGCTGCTCATGTAATTCTTTTCCAATCCCATTTTCAAAACTCTTGCAAAATTGTTCTGTTTTCCTGAAATTAAAAGATAGAATCAAGACAGCAAGGAATATATGATTTTTAGATTTCATGGCCAAGACCTCATACATAGAACTTTAAGTCTACAGTAGCTTATGCATGAACCTGGAGACTGAGATAAAAGGGACCTCTGATCAGAAGAATAGAAATCAATCTAAAATAGACAAATCTAGAATATCTTCTTAAAACAATCAGGAAAATCAAACAACCTCTCATACAACAATCCATAATCTAGGAGACAGGCTGGCATGGAAAAAAGACATATACTTTGGAGCTAAGTTTGAATTCTAGCTTCGTCAGTTTCAAGCTGTGTGAATTGGATAAGTTACTTGATCTCTCCGGTCTCTCTATCTTCATGTATAAAATAATAATATACCACCTTCCAAGTTTAAAAAAACTGCAAATGGGGTACTGGCACAGGTTTGGTGGAGGGTGAGTGAAATGTATACACATGTAGAAGAACAAAAAATATAACCCCAAAATTAAATTTTTTTTTAATTTTCAAAGCTGAGGATTTAGGATAGACTGAAACACAACAGTAACTGGTATCTGTTAAAGCATAGCCATATCAAGAGAAGCTGTAAATGACTAATAAGGAATATCTAAAATCAGAAGACCGGATCATGAATAGTCTCTGCCTCCATCACCATATGGCTGCCTATGTCTCTTCTAATCAGGAAAACAATAATACTGGACCAAGGACCTACTCCACTATGACCTCATCTTAAACTAATTAGATCTGCGACAACCCTATTTCCAAATAAGATCACACATTCCTCAGTGTGCCAAGAGTGCCAAGGGTGCCAAGTGCCAAGAGAGCATGAATTCTGGGTGCACAGTATCTAATCCAGTACACATGCTCACCAAGAAAAATTCTGGTATGTCATAGGCTCTCCTCAAAGAACCTTCCTACTGAGAACACATGCTCTCTGCAAAAGGCCAGACCAGGTAGCCTCCGGGGTACACCTACCAAGTTACAGTACAAATCTACATTCACTTTTTGAGTCTGGTTAGACAGACTTTCACCTCAGGGCTTTATCAGTCCTTTGGGAGGGAAAATGTGTTCCCTGAATTTGCTAGGGCCTCCCTGACAACCCCTGATGCTTGGATCAGTACTGCTTGCCAGCGTCTCTTAACCACCCAACCATGTTATTCAAGGTCCTCAGCATGTACCTGAACTGGCTGTCATCCAAGAGAGGCTTCTGTGCACTGAGGTATCTCCTAATAGTGTCTTCAAGTTTAGGGATAGGCAACCTAGGGAGAAAGCAAGGTCAGCGTAAAGGTATTGATATGTGGAAGAGGTTAATTAGCTTCACAACCCGAACTAGTAAATTGATTACTGAATAATTCATTTCCTTCCCAAAAACCAAGGGAAAGCCACTGAAAATAAAAATTGATGGATTTACTAATGTAAGTATCAATGCTAACTCTTACCTCTACTTCTAAGTAAAATATAGTAACTTTTTAATTTATTTATGATGACTTTCACAAACTAAAGAGTTCTATTTTTTCATTCTCATGTGTATTTTACAACACAGAATTATATAAAAACAAAGGCCTGTCCAGGGGCCAGGAAATCTAGGATAGACCACTGAGTCATGCCAGGAGCCATAAGAGGAAGAAACAGATATTCCTATGTGTGTTATTACTCAACATTCTCGGCCAGTAAATTCCCAGTGACAGCTATGGTGAGGAAGTTACTGGCTCACAGTGAAATGGAAACACACAGACAGTACAGTGAAGTGGACTTTTCTTTTTAGTTTCAACGATTTTATTGAGCTATATCCCCTAGTACCAAAACTCAGTCATAGTTTGTTATGGTTACCTCTGCCAACTGCCAAAAATTAACTATATTTAAAATATCTAAATATAACAGTCATTGGGAAAACTGAAAAGTTATCCATAAAACACAGTTTAAAACCTTACTATAAGATATACTGTGGTTCAGTTTATTTTTCAATGAATGCTTATCCAGAATACGAGATAAAGAATAAATCTGAATTATAGTTCTATGAACGAAATACCCACTCATAATACTTTAATACTGTGGATCCCCCTATATTCACGGACTGGCGTAGGAAGTCCCAAACACTACCTGTTACCTCATAATCTTTTCTCAGGACTTTGTTTTGATACAGTGGGGACAATAATGAAAGTACCTTTTTAAAGAAAATCCTAAATAACAATGGTTGTTTTCTAAGAAGAGCCCTTATTAAAAAGCTTCTGCAATGTCAACTCTAGCCTGAACTTATTTTATTGGGGTAATGCAAGATTTCAGAATGATGATTTAATTTTGAGTTATTAATACAACAGCAACTAAATTTTCTCAATGGAACTAAATTGAAGCAGGATAGATTCTGTATAAAAATTTTTATCATGGATATAAAAATCACCTGTTTTCTACAAAAAAAAATATTAAAGATAATGAATATGCCAAACTTACTAGGTCTATATTTTTGCCTTAGATAAAAGGCCTTCAGTTTAAATGCCATATAGTATTACAGTCCACATCAACGCATTAACTAATGCCCTGAGAGACAGAGCTGCACAAAGGTTAGGAGAGCAGAAGCTAGTTTTCTCATTCATACCTGTGTGATTTTGGGGATGCCCCCTGCCACCCTTCACCTAATTTTTCTCATCGATAATATGGAATAATATTCATATGCACCTCTTAGCATTCTGTGCAGACTGAATGAAGCAATGCATGTCACTGACTGAACTGTGCCTGGCATAAAATGAGCAACAAATAAAGGTTTTATTATCTACTAGACTATTCACTTCCTTAAGGAACTAGCTCATCATCTCTCCCTCGGCACCTCACATAGCATTTCACCATTTCCATTGTTTTGTCTGTCCCCCACCCATCCTCCTGTCTTTCAATAACAGCACCCCTGCCTTCTCAAGTCCCTGTGGTTCAGGTGGAGCTGACTGTCCTAATGCTCCGGGGTGGATTTACATCTTACTGGTTCAACACAATGAGACCCTATTAAGAACCTATAAGATTTCATTACAGGATTTTTTTTAACTGCCAGGAAAGGGAAATATTTAATAGCTGAGGCACTAAGAGATTAAAGTATAAGCTATGCATTATGTGATGGCTGCCACTCTGTCACCATGAGCTGCTTGAGAATAGTCACAGAAATGAAAAGAGTTGAGTGAAATGGCAAAACAGTCCTGATGACACCATTTGAGTCCCTCAATCCAATCTGGATTTTCAGCTCTGTAAACTCATACATTTCTCTTTACGTAAATTAGTTTAACAGGGGTTTCTACAACTTGCTACCACAGAAGCCCCTTACCGTTGCAATTTCCTTTCCAGTGCGTGTTCACGAAATACTTCAGTCAACAATTATTCTCTACTCCTTAGAAATCAAGCTGTGAGGTCACAATCTCTCGCACTACCCTGCCTTCTCCACAATTCCTCTAAGAATACCAAAAGTGGTTTCACATGCATACCTACACTTCCTCAACTCCCTGCAATGTAATTCACCATGTGCCTTGAAAGAGGTAGAGGAAAGGCCTTGAGAGATGCATGGCAGTTCCATCGTTAACTGTGTGAGCTCTCCTTCATCCCCTACCTAAAGAACCCCACCCCTCTAAGCATTGTTTGCCATAATAAAGACTGATGAAAGTTAATGCTAAGCAGATTTACCTCACTTATTAGCCCCTGCGCAATTTCTGTAAGCGACCTGCTATCACAAATCAGTCTCCAAATTGACAGCACTTTACTTTTCCAGAAGAACACAACTTTGGCATTTTTATACAATCTAGTTCTCATTCACATGAAGTCAAGCTGATGCCAAGACAATCAATCTGAAGGACATGCCTTGGGAGCCCAGAACATTGCTATTTCTGTTATTCTCCACACCCTGGAAACTCTGGCCTCACCTACCTCCCATTTGAATTCTAGAGAACCTGTTCTTATATCTTGAACAACGGTTATGCTCTAAAGTAATTAGGGATTAAAAGAAAACGAGATAATTAACATTTATTATGACTCAACTATAGGCCCTGTAGTTTTATAGTATGAGATTAACTTTTCAATGTATATAAATATAATCCTTAAAATAACACGAGCTGTACACTCAAAAATGGTAAAAATGATATATTTTGTTATATCTATTTTCTTATACTAAAAGAGTGAAGACAAAAACATAACTAAAAAAATAAGCAAATGAGAATGTAGCAAGTCAAGGCCATGTGACATGAGAGTAACAGGAAAGTGGGAGATTCCGCTGAAACACCTTATTGTGAGGGACTAGTTCTTCGCGTGCCAACTAATTAGGATAGCTCATCTTTGGTATCTTTTTCACTCTATCCGCACATCAATCCTGTGAACTGTGTGTTTCCATTCCTACTCTACAGGTAAGAACTGCAGCTCAAATATATCAACCGAACTGTCTGCAAGTTACACATACAGAACCTCAGATTTGGAATCTGAAACTAAGCTCTACCAGACTTCAAAGTCAGGGCTTTCACCAAGTGTTATGTCAAAATAAGTGTAAAATGAGTGTCAAAGACAATACATTTTATCTTGAAACTGAGGAATCTTATCTGACCTCAATTTATACCTGAGATAAAGAAGGAAAGAGGGAATCAGTAGTTTAAAGTTGTACATGGTGATGAGTGTCATTATTTGTAGCTTCAGATTCCCACAGATTTTTGTGCTGTGGGTGGGGTTAAAGTAAAAGATCTTGAATACTCTTTTCATCTCTCTAATTCTAACCTAGAGGAAATCCCTGTGATTTTTAACCTGGGTAGGCCCAGGCCTGCCTGAAAACCAAAGGCCATCTGCTGCTAGATTTGGCAAGTGAAGACAGGTTGTGTCAGTCCTCACCTTTCCCCTACATACTGGCTCAGCTCACACCCAGGCTGTAAAAGACTCCTATGGCATGCTCCAGTCTCATTTCAAAGGCACAAAGGCCCTTTTTCTTTTTCTCACCCTTGTTTTCCCTGCCTGCCAAATTTAAACAGTGGGATTACAGCTTTATCATCTCATTTTAGTTTGTGTTAGCTGTCTGCACACTATTTCACTTCAGATGACTTTCCTAAGAGGTTAGGGAGGGGTATAGTAATGATGGTGGGTTAAATGGAGAAAAACGGCAACTCAGTTAGGGGTGATGCCTGTCATATCATCTTTGTTCTATTAATGGGGTGAGGAGGCTGGCTTCGAATCCCTGGACTGGGCGATCCCTAATGGAAGTTGGGTGACAAAGTAAGAAGGGTCTTTGAGACAAATTTTGAACTTGGCATTAGGAGCCAATGAGTAAGTAAAGAGATTAGTTTAAATTTGATTTTAGAGAGTGAAGGAATTTGGGGAAATTTCTAATAATGGAGGAAACCTGGCAGCTCAGATAAAGGCTGGACATTCAGAGACTGGTAATACTGGAGGCCGAAATTAAGAAAACGGGAGGAGAGGGCAGAGGAGTGAATTTTATAAGGGCTATTTTCATAAGGGAAGCAGATTTTTGTTGAAGTGTTTTTAGAAGGGTGGATAGCTTATGGTGAGGAAGAATAGATAGATTTGGGTGGTCTTTGAATCTGATTTGAACAAGATAGTTTGTGAGAGATATTAAGGGGGTGGATTTAAGTTTAGACAGCAATGTGTGTCAGGAAAGGTATTTTAGGGGGATGAACCTGAGGGCTAATGTTCAGGGTTTGGTTGGGGTAAAGCTTCCCAGTGAAGACGACATAGATGCTGAAAAGAATTTGTAGGTATACTGAGGTGAACAACTGAAGAGTGTACTTGGGGGAACTGAGGGGATTTTAAAAGAGCAGGATACTGGAGTAATGGAGAGTGTGTCTAAGGATTCTGACGGTGGGGCTAAGGGTTTTTGTAAAGAAGGGGGAGTGTTGGGAGAGGATGAGGAAGGCTATTATATCAGAAACTGACCTATCCATATTCTAAGCAGAATAAGGGGCAGTCAAGAAAGTACTTCAGGGACATCCTAAATGGTGGTGCTGAAGACAGGGAGATTGAACATTTTTCAGGGAGAAATGTAAGGGACTCTTACAATTAGAGTTCTGTTAGAGAACTTGAGGTTCTGAGTTCTGGTTCTAGAAGATTCTTAAAGTCACAGAATTTCCAGACTGGGAATGCGGAGGCTTCCAGAGTAGGGTTTGAGGGCGGAAGCAGGCTTAGCCGAAGAGTAAATGACTAAAGGGAGGTAGGGGCTGATCCAGGGCAGGCGATGGAGGTGGGGACTGGGAGGCTGGGCTCACCTGGGTAGACTGTCTTGGAAGTGCATGGTGGGCACGATGCTGCGATGCAGGTACTGGCCGGGCCCGGAGTCGGAGCTGAGGGCTCGACAAGGGACTCCCGGGCCAACAGCAGGAGCCCGAGGCCAGGCACGGAGCAGCAGGCGGGCTACCATTGTCCCGGGAGGCTACGGTAGTGGGGACTCAGGGTAAGGGGGAGCTCTAGTACAGAAAAAGACAAGGCAGCCGCCCTCAGAGGTCCGGGACGCAGCGTCAGGAGCTCCTGCCCAGTTCTAGAGTGTCCCGAGAGCCCCTTCCGGCCTGCACCGCCCGCCCACGGAAGGCACCATCCCTGGAAGGGTCCGCCCATAAAAGGGCCCGCCCACAGAAGGTTCCGCCCAAATGTTCACCAGCCGCTCCCGGGATTCAGCCCACTGCTACTCGCGCGGGTCCTCAGCCTCCCTACTGTACTGGCCATCCTTCCGCAGCCCGGGCAAAGGAGAAACCGAGCCCTGAATTGACTTCCTTCTGTTTTGGAGCCAGTAAGAAACTGTAGATAAAGAAAAAGAAAAGCCAAAACAACCCTATGTGATCTGATGAGCCTAAATGTGATCCAGGCTCCCTTCCCTGGGAGGCAATGGGCAAAATTTTAACACTCTTTTTATATAAGAAATAAAGGTCATGCTCATTCATCGTACCTCCCAGGAGTCTAGATATGTAATAAGATACGTGGTATACACAGAGTCTAGCGCTTAATATAAGGTTTGCAAGTAAGTGGTGGTGGTGGTTGAAATTTGTAACCCGTGATGTTTGCCCAGCAGATCTTTAACGTACACTTCATAGCTGCGCTGTGAGCTCACCAGAGCCGGTATTAAAGAAAACGTGTGCTGAAGCTGGAAATTGAGTTGGCCATCTAGCCACTTCTTCTGTGCTGACAGCCCCTTTAGAGCAAGGTCCCCATCTGCTTAAACATCCTTTCTCAATGTGAACGTTTGGTGGACAAAAAGCTCTGACAAAAGGATTCTCATCCTCTGGTTCCAGGGAGACTTCTAAGCTCAGATGAGGATCTGAAGCTCCCTGCCACCACAGATCACCTTCAAGGTGCCTTCCAACACTGATTTTAAGAGTCTACGATTTGAACATGGATCCCTCATCCACCACAAAAGAACTCCCACCACCACCACCACCACACATGGCTGGTCTCAGTTGCAGCTGGAGGGTTAAGTAGGCTCTACTCCCATTTTCAAAAAAAGAAAAAGAAAAAAAACATCAGAAAACATCAGGTCATGCCTGACATGAGGTACAACACAGAATTCCATTCTGGGAACACGACCTTTCCTTCGCTCCAGGTCTCACTCATGGGCCTGTGGGTTTGAGGTGGTCAAATACATTCCATCTGTGCTGTAACTGTGCCAGAAGCTGGAACAGACAGAAGGAGCACTAGACTAAGAGTCATAAGACTTGAGTTTTGGTCTCAGTTCCCTCTTTAGTCAGTTGGGTAACCCCTGGTTGAACTCCAGATCACTAACCAGCTTTGACAGTCAGTGATGACCACGAATCTTTAAGAACTAAACCTGAAACTCAAGAATATTGACTACCTAATCTTCCTCCCTTGAGGAGAGACCAGACAAATCCAAATATCAATGTCATTTCCCTGCAGTAGGGCCAGAGTAAAATATCAAACACTTTCTGAAACAATTGCTCCACTGAATTCAGACACTTTTCAAAGCCATGAAACTTGAGGCAAATATCAGAAGCTGTGTAAACTAAGGGGACCAGAGAATCAGGACAAAACAGTGGACTAGTAGAAGAGAAGTAGCTCAGTTTGAGAGACAGGGGGCCCATCTAATCAAATTGCTCAAAGAGGTACTTAAACCTTCTGGGAGTTATAGTTAATAGGACCGAATTTTTTTTTTAAAGATTTATTTATTTATACATACAAGCTGGGGTACAGGCCAGAGGTGTGGGGCGGTGAGAGGGTTCACCAGAGACAGAGCGGGGAGCAGAACAGGCAGCTCAGAAATACACTGCTGAGGGGAGCAGTGGGCGAGGCAGGAGAGGTCTGCCACGCCATGTGGGATTCTCCCTGGCTGGGCATCGAACTTGCGTCGCCGCTGCCGACAGCTCCACAGCGCAGTGCTCAACCGCTGCGCCACCGGGGAGGCCCCCTGGGAGTTATAGTTAATAGGACCGAATCTAACCTCTTAGGCCGGTACCCAAGGCCTTCTGAATTCTGGCCCCTACCTGCTTTTCTGGTTCCCACTATGTCACTTGGAGTACTCCATGGTCATAATACTGAACCACTCATCATTCATCCTTATTCCAGACTCGTCCTTATTCCAGGCCTCTTTTTTTTTTTAGGTGCCCCTACTGTCTGAGATGTTCTTTCCATGCATTTCTGCCTACTAACCTCTGACTTATCCTTCGAACCCCTCTATGAAGTCTTGCTCTAGCCTCATCCTTCCATCCTATGGTCCTTTATGTACTTCTTTGTTTTATGAGAAATATAACTAGATTATGATTTATTTAGTTATCATTTCATTTCTCGCAAGTCAACTTTTGGGTTCTTCAAGACAGGGATTGTTTTCATTTATGTGTCCAGATGTCTAGCTTATTGTGAGTAGGCACTTTCCTTCTTTTTTCTTGGGATGGCCCTGGGGCCTGTATGAAGGATAGCCATCACCTAGAAGATCAAAATACCATATTTTTCTGTGTAAGAGTCAAGAAATTCCTGTACGTAGAGAAGAATCCTGAAGAATAAGTGGTCTGTATTGAATGAAGAAATCCATAGCTTTGTTCTGTTTTGAATTAACTATGAAAATGCAGAACAGGTGACCAGGTTAAGTAATGTTCTTATTCAAAATCAAAGTTCTTACAAACAATTAAACTTTAAATGCATAGCAGAAGAGTTCACATTTCAATGACAAAGAAATCCAGTCAGTTGAGCATGATTCAAGACAATAAATGTGAACATCCCTATATTCCAAGAAATGATAGGAACTGGTTACTGAGAATTGGTCGAGCATCTCAAGTTCTCTGGTTCTGCTGGACCTCACCTGCACCAAGAATGCCCTGAAATAAAGAAACCTCACAGGCCGGCCCTCACAAAGCACTACCTGATTGCATTTGTTGTAGTGAACTCCAAGCCTTTAAAAAGAAATTGAGTATGTGAGAAAGTATTTAAATACAAGAAAAGAAACCGAAATATAAAAAAATGTTCTCGCTGTCCTACTGTGTTTTTTTACTTTATGTGTCAATGTTACTGGGCTAAAGGATGATCAGATAACTGGTAAAATGTTATTTCTGGGTGTGTCTGTGAGGACATTTCCAGAAAAGATTAGCATTTGAATCAGCTGAGTAAAAAAGTTAGCCTTCACAGGGGCATTCTGTGCAATCTTTTGAGGGCCTAAATAGAACAAAAAGATGTCGGAAGGGTAAATTCACTGTTTGAGCTTTTCCCACTCTCAGACATCAACACTTAGGTTCTCCGGCCTCCACATTTGGACACAAGCCACCCAACCTGCTTTCCTGAGTTTCTAACTTGTAGACACACTTTTCAACCTTCATAATCTTGTGAGCCAATCCCTTGTAATAAATCTTTTTCCTCTATCATATTAGTTACGTTTTCTTTAGATCCCTAATGCACCCATAAAAAAAGTTTTTAAACTCATTTGTGGGTACACTAGCTATTTGATTAACCCAATCAATGAGGAATTCATGGTGTGTGTGAGGAAAAAAATCTGTTCCTTTTAACCTGACATTTATTTTGAAGTACTGTTCAAAACTGTTGCGGAAAAAGAACTGACAGCCAGAGCACTGGTAGCTTATCACATGAGCGTCCACAGGAAGTGGGGGGTACAGTGAGCCACTTGAAGGATCCCAAGAACCAGATTGAGGCATTTGGGATGTGGATCCTGATCATCTGAGCTGAGTGGCATCTGGGCCCCTGGTTACAAGAATGCCATGGAGAATGGGACTGTGAAGGGGCCTGAGCTAGGGGTGAGGAGAAGTGGAGACTTCACCCAGCTGAGAACATCTTCCTGGAGGCCTCAGCCCCTCTCTGGTCTGAGGCAATAGATTCCTGACTTCTGCTGCTGCACTTCTGAATGCACTCAGCTCTTCCAAGTGAGGAGGGCTAACCCCCATTCCAGCATCCTCCATTTGTCACCATTTTCATTTGGGGACTTAGTGAATTGAGAACCATCACGGTTTGCTCTGGCCTTGGAAATCCTACTTCTAAGACATCATTCAGGTTGAAGTTAAGCACACAAGGTGTTCTCATGGGATAGCTTGCTGCTGGGGTAGAAGGAACTGGGTGTTGTCTCAGCACCCTCATTTGTAAAGCCGAGCAGCATCAAGATATCACTTCATGCCCGGAATTGATGGCTGCAGCCCTTAGGAACAGGTTGACATCAGGTTGAAAGACCTGCTGAAGTAGTGGCTCAGACCTTTGCTTTGATTCCTACACACGTATCATTGAGACACAGGCAGAAATGTCTTCAGCCTGCTTTCTTCACTGCCCCTTTCACAAGCCCACACTTTTTAGTTGCCACGGCTCACCAGCTTCTCCTTCAACCTCACCCATACAATTCAGTTTTCCATGGTAAAGAGGGACAGGAGGGCCTCTGGGGTGAATCTGTTGTCTGAGGGATGTACTTCAGATGCACTTAGTTTTCTAAGGCTTCACAATGGTCCCACAGTACTGTAAAACATTCAAACTATAAAAATATCCCCTCTTCAGCGCCAAGGCATATAGAGTCCTCTCATATGTATACAGTTTGTCTTTTTGGCTTGTATTATCGATAAAAAGCAAAAACTTCCATAACATGTCCTTAGGGTAAACTCTAAATATGAAGGCAGTGAGACATGCCAAAACCTTAGGGGTCCATTGAATAAACTCCTTAAAGACCTCAGTGATGGTCACAGAGGGATAGGGATGCAAGACCTCAGGTTCCAGACAGCCACATGTAAAAGACTTTGGCAAGAGAAGAGCTTGAAATGATTGAGCGTCTAGTCCTTGTGAGCCGGCTATTATATTCACTCTGGGACCCTAATGGAATGCCGTTACATAAGAAGTTCCTCACAAGAACAAGGTAATTCATAAGTGTTAACTGGAAGCTCAAGGTTAATGGACCACCAGTGGGAAATTGAAAAAGAATTTTGATTTGACTCCAGTTGCGTTTGAATCCATTTAACATTTTTTGAATAAGCAGGAGTATTTTTTAGAATTCAGGCATGTAGCATAATGTTCCCAAATAGAATGTAGTGAGTGAATATTTGTTGAATAGAAAAGTAATGCTGTGCTGTTATGTTCTTTCTGTATAATTGGATTTTTTCACTTTTAGTTTTCTGCAACAGAGCATCTGATTTTTAGTGTGTTTACCTTGTAAGGTGAGCATTACCCACATGTTATCTATAGAACTTAAAACTGGTTATAAATGAGCTTCAATAAAAAGTTGAATTGAATTCAAGTGGACAGCAGTTGTATTGAGGAAGTAGAGAAACAGCTGCAATTCAGTTTTAAAACAATCATTTTAGAGCAACAGTAGAAAAACATTGTCTGGGATTGCAAAGTTAAACAAAAAAGGCTACTTACCCCTATTGTAGACAATTCAGCCCCCTAACATCTTGCCTTAACCCTACCTGCCTGGACTCAACTCCAGCATGAACTGCCTTGTTTTTCATTGACTCTAGATGCCACTAGAGAGGCTCTCACCTCACCTCTGCCTTTGCTGCTCTCGCTCCTCCTGCCAGAACTTGAAACACTTGACTCCTCACTTTCTTCCCATTTTCCTCACCTTCTCACTGTGGTCTCTCCTGAGCACCCTATCTAAAATGGCAACCCCATCCGCCTCCACTATCCTTTTTCTTGCTTTATCTTTTTCAATAACTCTTACCACCACCTACCTTATTTGTGTGTTTGTTACCTGTTTCCCGCTACCAGAGTGTAAGCTCCTTGGGGGCAGCTGTCTTTGTTTTACTGTCTAATGTATCTCTAACATTTAGAATAGTGCTTGCACCGAAGAGGCCTTCAGCAAATATTTGTGGAATGAATGAGAGAGACATTTCTGCAATGGGCTGCTAAATAGTTCCAGTTTTTTTTCTTCTGGTCCCATATCCGTAATGTTAGTTCTTACACAGACCTCCTATGTAAAGGTAGGACCTCCTGATTTTGAGGTCCTACGCTTCAGGGACCTCCACCCTACAAGAGAAGCTCAGAGGCTCCTCCCCATGCCAGTGGCCCTTCTTCAGCTGCCTTGGCCCTCTGCTGTCATCCCATCCCTACATCTACTCCCCTGTCAGGGTGTCAGTCCTCTCACATCCAACCTTTCACCCATCTCTGATGTCCTTCTGAGATTCTGGTATTTTATGTTCTATTCTCTGATCCTAGACTATCTCCTTCCCTTTTGTCTGCTGCCCACTCCTGTGGGTTCCTTTGGAAAACTCCCTCAAAATCCAGCTCGCTACCACCTTCTCTGGGGATCCTCCCCAGCCCCCCAGGATCCTCTGGGGTCCTGCTACCCCGTGCCTGCACCCCAATCACAGCATTTACCACATGGTACAGAATGGTCACATTTGGGTAACAGAGTGGCCCAAATTTGAATTTGGGAATTTGAAATAGTGTGATATGACATACTGAATGAAATCTGGTTTTACATGTACAACTTTAAAATAATAAAGCTCTCCTGAATTAAAAAAAGAAATCAAGACACAATTTTCTAAAAAGACACAATTTCAAAGCTGGCTATCCAAGTAAATTATGAATGGTGTTTACATTCTCGCCACACTGTGGCACCACTTTAGCTGGTATGAGAAATCCCTACCAGGTCCAGTTAGTATTGTCTGAACCAGGCTCTGGCTTACACACATCAGAATTTCTTCAAGTACTTGTGGCTTTTACTCAGTTTTTCTGTTTTAAGATGTTGCTTCAAGATTTTCTCAGAATGTCAACTAAACACTGCATCAGCAGTGGTGCTCCGAAAAGTGTTGAAAAGCACCAAAGAAAATCATTTACAAGAGAAGGGAGGTTAGGGCCTACCTGGTGGCACAAAGGGCTAAATCTCAGCACTATGAAGCTATCCAGAGCCACTGCAGCATGAGTTCCATCCCTGGCCAAGGAGCTTCCCACTTGGCTCAGCAGACCTCTCCTGTCTTACCTGCTGCTCCCCTGCTCCCCTCAGCAGTGTTCTATCCCCTCTGCCTGTTCTGCTCCCCACTCTGTCTCTGGTGAATCCTCTCTCACACACACCCCAATCTCTGGCCTACACCCCAGCTCTTTTATGCATAAATAAATAAATCTTAAAAATTCTTAAGAAGAGAGAAGGGAGGTTAGATGTGATTAAGAACCCATGATCAGCTCTGCTGTCAGCAGAGAGCACACTGTAGAATATTATAGATAGTACTGAGAATCTCGAAAGCAAATGTATGCTACAGACGTTTTCCTAAGGGACTCTGAGCCAGCCCCAGAGTTCCCCTGTTCCCCTCCATCAAATCTCAGAGAGCTAGGCTCCCTGGGAGACTCCCCCCAAACCTCCAGGAGAGCCCTTCTCATCTTTGGGGAATAGGTATTTTAGGGATGAATACGAAGATGATAAAGGTTAGAAAGGTTTTATAGGACCCTTCTCCTTATCTTTGGAGTGGCATTAGAATGGTAAGATTAGAGGGGGACTGACTTTGAGAACTGGGTTGGATGTTCCTTCTGATTGCAAGAATCTTACCTGGGACCACTAAATCAGCTGGGGCAGGCCCAGAAGAGAAAGAGCAGGAGGGTGACCCCTTACAACTTCATCACTCCCAGGGTTCAGAAACTTCTCCCCTTTTCCATGGACCTCATTTCTGAAAGGTTTTAGCTACCAAATTGCATTGTAAAAATGATCTATTAATTTACTTCTCCATTAACACACACATACCCACAAGAATGGGTGTGCAAATAAGAGAGGGACTTCAGGCAGAACCACTGGGGTGAAAGGTGGGGTGGGAGATACCAGCCTCAGTGGCCTAGGGCTCAGAGGTCCCAGTTTAGCTGATGTTCTGAAAAGGGCCTTGGTCACCTGGACACTTGTCCTTAGTTGAGGCCAATTTGTTGTGTGACCTTGGGCAAATCAATTACTCTTTCATCCTCAGTTTGGAAGGTGAGGGGGGTCTTGATCACCATGGTTAAAGATAAGCAGCTTCCTGCTGCTGCAGCCCCCCTGCTGTACTCAGGTCCCTGGAGACACCCCATCTTTGTCTCTCCCCTAGCTCCTTACCGTGTCCAACACAAAGCAGATACTTAGCACATTATAGGTTCAATGAGTGAATGACAAAAAGGGCTGCTATTTCTGGAGCATCCACCAAGTACAATCAGCATGCCAGCGCCCCGCATGACTCTTATGTACAATCCTGATGACCGCTCAAGGCAGGGATTTATGTATTTTAACTTGTAATGCAGGAAATGGAGCTGATCATACCCCTTGGTTAATAGCACTTATTGCCACGGACTTGTACAGTGCTTTTCCTCATTTTGTTTCTTGCTCTCATCACTAGTTTTCATCTTCTCTCCCACAGGCATCTGTCCCAATGCATTTGCTATAGGTCTGTAAGTACACATCCATCGGGCCTGTCGGAGCTGCCGGCATCAGCGACTCGAGTTCGACATCCGGCCGGGGAGATTCCCACATGGCGCCGCAGACCTCTCCTGCCTTGCCCGCTGCTCCCCTCAGCAGTGTATTTCCCTCGATCTGCCTGTTCTGCTCCCCATTGTCTCTGGTGAACCCTCTTGCTGCCCCACACCTCTGGCCTGTACCCCAGCTTGTGTGCATAAATAAATAAATCTTTTAAAAAAAAAGTACATGTCCATCTTTGTGAAATGTACTCTTCTATTTTTTTTTTAATTTATGTCCATGGCATTGTGATAGTTACGTTCTGCTTCTTATGTCTTTACTCACTGCTTTGAAAGTTCATCATTTTGTTATAACTGCTTCTGGTCATTTTTGTCTGCTCTCCAAATGCCATCCCTGTATTCACCACAGTTGACTTATCCATTTCTCTGGTAGTGAAAATCTCAGTACCTCTGCTGTCTGCTCCTATAGACCCCACCACAATGAATCTCCTCCTATGTGTCCCCTGATAAGCCTGTCAGAGAACTTCTCTGGGGTATAATTCCAGAACAAGATTGCTGAGTCTGAGGGCATATGCAAAGTAGAGGTTATAGTACAAACTGTAGAGCTGCAAAGACAGTGTTTAGATTACAAAAACAGAAATGGGATCTAAGTTTCAGCTCCAGAATTTCTGTCTCTGGATCCTGAGCTAGATCCAAGGTGCCCATATGAATAACTACATTTGGTCGAATCAGGTCAACAAGAAGTTTCCCTGCTGTAGGGATCTCAAGTCACAATAGTGAACTCAGATAAGCCAACTGAGTGGTCTAAATATCTTGGCATTTGCTGCTACAAGGACACTCACATGCTGGGTGCACTGCTGAGACTGCAGCTGAGGCATTCTTGCTTCTTTGAGTTACTGACAACCTGTTGCATGTTATGGCCAAAAGCAATTAAAGCATGTTCCACATGTATGGTCTTCTTTCCCCTAACAACCCTGGGAGGTAAGTATAATCATCATTTCCATTTTACATAGAAGGAAACTGAAGTTCAGTATCATATAGCTGGAAAGTGGCAAGGATGAGAAGCAAACCCAGGCCTCTGAGCCCAAGTCGAATATAATTTCCACCATCCCAGAGCTGATAGCCTTGGAAAATAACCCTGCCCCCCACGGCCAGGCATTTGCATGAGATCATAAAAGCTCGGAACTTTGAGCCAACTGTTTGCAAATTCTGTTTGCAGATGTTTGGCATTCGGCAGGGCCAGCTTCAGTCAGGAGAGACCCCACTTGGTATACAGAAGGGAGAGGGGCATGGCACCAGACGGACCTTCTCTCACAGGCCATCCTACTGTGCTAAGAGCTGAAATTGACCAAAATTAACTGCAACTTAACTTTCAAGCCTTCCCCTGGAATTTGCAAGCCTTAAACAGACTCCAGTCACCTTAAATAGTTATATCAGACCAAACCTGTTCAAGGTAATTATAGGCTAGGTGGGGAGAAGATACCTGGTACCTCCTTTTCTACCACCTTCCCAGAATCCTCTCTTGCATCAGGTCTTAAAGGTTTATTTGGTTCACTAGATCAGCTGAGAGGAGATGGCATTCCAGGTGGTAGGAATAGCATGTACAAACAATCAAGAAAGGGCATGAGTGTGCTGGGCAAATGATGAGAATTTCAGCATGAATGGGGCAAGGGGTAGAGGGAGAAGGTAAGGGATAGTGAGAAGACATGGAATCAGGGAAAACAGTCTTTGACCTTTGTGGTAAAAGAATCCTCATGGCAGAATTCTTGCTGATATGAAATTCAAAATTTTATTAAAAACATAGAATACACAGTGATCAGTCAAAGACCCTGCATTCAAAGTGTTAAGTAAATTTCATTTGTTCAGCTTGTCTAGATACAGCTATAAAAATAACTAAATAGAGCTTGAGAGTATGTTTTGAAAAAGGCAAGTCAAAGAAACTTTTTATAGTTTTCAGGGAAATTGTCTTCTACAGGCTTTGGAAGTACTGGAAAAATTTCTCTTTGCATAGTTAGCAGAAGTGGAGACTCTATGGTTACAGCATCTCACAGGCATAACAGCTTCTCAGGAGCCTCTTCTGAGCTTTTTCCTCATCCCCAGGAACCACTCAACAGCCTGTTTATCCACAATCTAAAAACCCAAGGATACTCCAGGGAGGGAGAGCGGTGAGAATAGTTTATATCCAATTTTATGAGCAGATAAATAAACAGAAAACAGGTTCCTATTAGGCATTTCGTTCAACAATTGCCCCCAGATGGGTGTCATGCCCCAGCCAGTACCAACCAACTTCTACCCATTCTGGTGTCACCCAAAACTTTTCACAACAATATCTGTGAAATTATTAAACATGCTCTGCATCTTTAAGAAGCAGTTATGTTCCATGAGGGTCATTTTTGAAGGCATTTGACTAAGTTAACCAGAAATTTCAGTGAATAGAAAACTCCATCTTCCAAAAAATTCAGAATAAACAAACACTCACTGGAACCTCTCTGAAAATAAATCTTCTGGAATTATTCTCCCAAACTTTGGAGTTTCAGCAACACACTTCACCTAGAGGGTCATTCATTCACTTGACAATAATTTATTTAAAATCTACTATGTGCCAGGTGTGGCACTGGTTGCTTACTTCATAAGCAATAGTCATAACCAAGGGGTAGAAGCCTAAGTGAGTAACTGAATAGAATGGAGAGACTGCACTGTGGAAACAAAGACCACACAAAGGAGAACAAACATTGGCCATTGATTCAGAGTTTGCTATGGCCTGGGAGTCAGCCACCATCACTTGCATTTGGCAAAAACTCAAAGGCAGTCAAGGGAGTAGGAAAGTTGAGGCAGTGAGGGGCAGACAGCAGAGATTTAATAAATCTATGGCTCTATTACTGAGGCTAGGAGATCAGGATCAGACTTCACATTTCTCTCACAGCTCATCCTTAATTCCCTTCAATTCATTCTGTTCCTAAAAAATATATTTGTTATTGTTGTGTTAAAGTTGTCTTCTGTTCTCTTCACTAGCTTTTCCCTCAACAACCACCATTTGTCCTGATGTTTCAGTTTGGTCTCTCCCCCTAGTTTTCTGAATTCTCTTAAATGAGTTGTAATGGGTTGAATGGTGCCCTCTGGAAAAAAAAGATATCATACTCTCATCCTTGGATTCTATAAATGTGCTCTTATTTGGCAAAAGTGTCTTTGCAGATGTAATTAAGTTAAAGATCTTGAGATGAAGATATCATTCTTGATTATCCCAAAGGCCCTTAAAATGACATTGACAAGTGTGCTTAAGAGAGTGAGTCAGAGGGAAACTACTCAGAGAGGACATGTGAGGTCACAGGCAGAGACCGGAGTGATGTGGCCACATAGCAAGGAACGCCAAGGCTGACTGGCAGCCAGAAGATCAGAGACATGGACTGGATTCTCCCTGAGCCTTCGGAGGAGTGTGATGCTGCCGACACTTTGATTTAGGACTTCTGGCCTCTAGAACTGTGAGACAATACATTTCTATTGCTACCAGTTTTGTCATAATTTATTACAGCAGTCACAGGAATGATGCAGTCACTTATAGGAAGAAATTACTTTTATTCAGGTAAAATAATTGCGTAATTTTTAATACTATGTTTAAACACTATTAAAGCTACCTAAAAATTACCAAAGGAAACAAAAAAATGCCCATAATCCTTACTAGATATATAGATTATTTCTATTTCTTCATATTCTCTTCCATTTGCTGTACTACTGAGTTTTGTAGAACTTGTGTTTGCAATTCTTCATTTTCATTCAACTTTAGAATGGAGATGTTGTCCCTTATGGCCCCATTGTCTTCACATATATTCATGGTTGTATGTCAGAGTGAAACTACAAGCATCAATTACTTAATCATCCCTGTATTGTTAGCTCACTAGGCTATTTACAAACTTTTGTTATAGATCATATTGCAGTGAAAAATAATAGCTATAATGACCACCATTTCTGGTATGCAGACGATGTCCCATGCTCAAAAACTTCACTTTCTATTTTATTAAAGCCTTTCAATGAGCAATTCTTTGATGCAAAGAGAGTTTGTTGGAGGCGGAGACAGGTATTACAGATGAAGAAAATGGGGCTCTGAGCAGTAACTCGCCAGGCCAGCTAACCCCAGCTCCTACTCAAGTGGGCTGAGCAGGGAGTCGAGGATGCAGAGCTGCAAAGCCATGACACGCCCCAAGGAGCTCGCCATCTGCATGATGTGTGCCACACAGAGGGAAGGTGGGGACTGGGAAGAGAGCAGAGAATGAGCTCCAAACACAGCCTGGTGGGACAGGGAAGGCTTCCTGGAGGAGGTGTCAGTCGAGCTAAGATTCATGAACACTGATTTCAAACTATATTACAAAGCCATAATAATTAAAACAGCATGGTACTGGAACAAAAACAGACACAAAGACCAATGGAACCGAATAGAATACCCCGAATTAAAGCCACATATCTATGAACAACTAATCTTTGACAAAGGAGCAAAGAAAATGCAGTGGAACAAGGACAGTCTATTCAATAAATGGTGCTGGGAAAA